>SMGU01001630.1:0-36257 GCA_004348175.1 Puccinia novopanici
AGGGAGAGGGAGAGGGAGAGCGATAGGGATGGTAGGGATGGTGATGGTGAACATGGTTATGCTGCTGAGGCCTGTTTTGTGGAATTTCATTCGAGGGTGCGGGTGATGTGGAGGAAGCAGAGTGGGATGACTTGAGAGACGGATGGTCACTACCATTGGAGCCGTCGACAGCCGGCTGTGGATCGCAATCATCGGTATCATCTTGCGATAGATCCTGGGGTGTCGATGGCCGTCGCTGGGTGGCTTTGGATGAGGACGACCTCGGCGACAGTGATTCTTGGCGGGTAGGCGATACTGGCTGACTCTCCGCCCGTGTTGCGGGCGGCGAGCTACTACCAACTTCCTTCGCCTCGGTATGCTTGTGGGGAGTCACCAATTCAATCGTACTTGTATCATTTTCCTTTACCCTGCTAGCGAAAAACAAAAAAACACATTACTTCATGGCGGATCAACCATTTTTGGAACTTATGTATACCGCTTTACCCTGTACGAGTTATTGGACCAGATTCCAACGTCAAAATAGGTTCTTTAAATTGGGTAATGTGTGCCTTAAGTCACTAACAATAACCTTTTCGTGATACATGATCTACATAAACTTAGATATCGTCAGCAATCACAACATGAACTTATAAGACAAGTTGAGAAGGCTGAAATTGACCTGTTCAATGTTCTTGTTCAAAAGAAAGACAGCATATTCGAATCTGAAGCGATCGACCCCTTTAAAATATAATGGGAACCTTTATAGGGAAAGAGGTATAGATAAGAGAGAACAGAACAGCAACAATACACGAGGAAGATAGAGTTAGTAGCGATATCAACACTAATCCAACCATTGTAGCAAAGACCTACGAACGAGGCCCAGGGATCCTAGAGACGAGATCCGAGACGAGTGAGCGTGAGCCGATAAAGCTAATAGGATACAATAGCGGCACGGCGAGATAGAGCGCAAGTAGCTGGACCAGATGGGCAACGAAGCCGAGGGCCGTTGAGACGATCAGATCGTCATCGGCCAGATCGGGCGGCTTGGAATGGAAAAAATGTATCAAGCTTGGCGTTGTTCCTGCTCCTGCTCCTGCTCCTGTTGTTGGTGTTGCTGATGCTGATGATGCTTTGTTTGAGATGGACTGAACAGGTTCTAGTTTTGGTAGGACGATGTTGCAATGGAGAGAGGAGTAGTCGAGATACTGATGATGGGTTGTGAATGGAAGAAGGTGGAGAAGTGGAGGATGAGAAGGGTTCGATAGGATAGATGGTGGATAGCTCGACCACGAGTTCTGAGCGTCTTTTGGCCAGCTCTCGCCGACATTCTTCTCGTTCAAGTAGTTTGCTTGCAAGCAGTCCGTCTCGTTGTTCGATCACATTCTTCTCTCGAGCTTCGACCAACGAACGACGGGCTGCCTCGTTCAGCCTGCGTCTCCTCGTGAGCTCTCTTTGTCGTTCGCGCAGTTGATCCTGTACTAAAATCAGGTCAGGTCAGTGCCCGGCCTTCTTCTCATGGTCAAGCAGGTCACACCAACATTTCAACAGTCTGATTTCGTGAGATGTTTGCTGCGAATCCAAGCGGGTCAGGGTGTGTTGAATTTCAGAGAGCTTTCTGGACTAAAAGAACATCTTCAACGATCCACCGAGAGAAAGCATCAGTCGTTAAAATTTCCTCTCCCATGAAAACCAGCCAAGCGCTTGCAGGAGACCAGTAGTAGTTTTGGAGACACTGACCAAATGAAGCTGGCTGTTTTCGCGTGCCTGAGCCCTCAACGAGCGTTCGAATATCCTGAGTTCTTCGAGACTTGCCAGTTCTTCTTCCATCTCTCCGTCTCACTCGTTCTTCGTCAAGTGATCTTCATTTTGAGGAAATCCTTCATTTCGCTGGTGCTCTCACCCGAGCACACCCCCGAGGCAGTGTCGGGGAGTACCACACTCCCCGAAATGTGACGACGGAGTTCTAGAGTGTGACTGCTGATTACATAAGCCAGATGAATCAGTCAAGCTCAAGACTTGAAGCATTGGGGTTTCAATGCAAAGCACTAAAATAGTGAGGCGAGAAGGATTTTAAAATGTCGCGACGAAGGAAAGGGAGCAGGAAGATCCATAAGAACAACAAAGAAAAGGGAACACACAACTCATCAAAAAAAAAAAATTGAAGGGAACCAAAATCTTGGTAACAAAAAGCAAGAAAGTCGTGAAATAATAATAGATACATGCAGGAATCGTTACACTTCGGAGGTAAGCTTCTCAAGCTCCATCTGATCGACTTGGAGAGCATTGGGATATCAACCAAAGGCGGCGCTGCCGTAGGGGCAACGACATTAACCACAGGTGGTGCCGGTGCAGGCGCGGCAACACCGGCCAAGGGCGGTCCCGGCGCAGGGGCAATAGCGTCAACCATTGATGGTGCCGATGTGGGTGCAACAACGTCAACCAGAGATGGAGTTGGTATGGGCGCGACAGCTTCAGGCAACGGCGGTGCAGGTGTGGGCGCAACGGCTTCAGCCAACGGCGGTGCTGGTGTGGGCGCAACAGATTCAGCCAACGTGCTGCTGATGTGGGAGGAGGACAACATCGACCAAAGGTGTGCTGGTGTGGTGCAACAAATTCAGCCAACGGAGGTGCCGGTGTGAGTGCGGCAACGTCAACCGACGGCGGCGCTGGTGCAGGCACGACAGTAGAAGCCAAAGGAGGTGCTGGTGTGGGTGTGCCAACGTTAACCAATGGTGGGGCTGGTTTGTGCGCGACCACATGCGCCAAAGGTGGAGCTGGTGTCGGTGCGATAACATCAGCCAACGGCGGTGCAGTGCGGGTGCGGCAACTTCAGAAAATGGCAGTGTTGATGTGGGCACGGCAACGTTAACCAACGGTGGGGCTGGTTGGTGCGCGACGACATCGGCCACAGGTGGTGCTGGTGTGGGTGTCACAACGTCAACCAAAGGATGTGCTGGTGCTGGCGACAACTTCCGCCAACGACGGTGCTGGTGTGGGTGCGACGACATCGGCCAAAGGGGTGCTGATGTGGGTGCGACGACATCGGCCAAAGGAGTGCTGGTGTGGGTGCAACATCGACCACAGGTGGTGCTGGTGTGGTGTGTCATTGCCCAAGGTGGTGCTGGTGTGGATGCGACGGCGACCAATGGTTGTGCTGGTGTTGGAGCAATCACGTCAACTAACGGTGGTGCTGGTGTGGGAGGAACAACATCGACCAAAGGTGGTGCTGGTGTGGGTGTGATATCAAGCGAAGGTGGTGCGGGTGTGGGGGCAACCACAGGTGGATCTGGAGGATCAACCGACATAGAGGATTGGTGACTGGAGCTTCAGGGTTGAAACGGAGTTCGGCAGAATGTCGAGATTGAGACAACGAATTCTGCATTCCAGAGTGGATGTTGAGCATGCCATTTCCATTCATTTTGGGAGATTGTCGTCGTGCCTCTTGTGAGACTGGATATCTCGTCGCCCCCTTCCCCCTCATCTTCACTGTCAGAAAACTCGTCGTCTCGTTGTATCAATCCATCCAACAGCCGCTCTGCAATCAATTTGGGATGAGTGTCTAACAAACAAGTGGTAGACAACATAGCAGAGAGGCTCACGAGGTCTGCGCTCATTAGGATTGTCCAAATCTTCATCCACATCCATATCGTCGTGGGTAGCCTGGGAATAGCTGATAAGAGTTCATCGAGTATAGAATCAGTAAAGAGCTAGAAAAAATCTAGGTGCTCATGCCCAAGTCTAAATCAAGTATTTGGTTAGTACCTTGCAGACCAACTGACGGGACGGGAATCGTGTGCCGCAAGTTTTCAAAAATTTGAATTTTGGTCTTTTCTAAATACTTGACAACGTTCATATCTTCCATATTAGAAGGGGGGACATCTAGCCGATAGGTTGGGCCATAATACTCGTAGTATTCATTCATTGGAATATCTACAATTGCAAACAATGGATTAGTTTGAGATAAGGGATGGTGGGACTTGTTTCTTACCTGGACACAGTTCTTGACCTGCTGCAAGTCCAGTTTCGTACGCCCAAGTCCTCGATACATTTCGAATCGTGTATCCACCTCCCCCAAGAAGAAGTAAGGGCAATCCTAACGATTTGATAAATCGGACACAATTGGCATGTCCTGTTGAACAACAAGGATCCAATTAGCTTTGAATTGACTTCGACCATATGACAAAAAAAAAACCATCCACCTCGCATCGAGACATTGAAACTTCCCAAGCGGTCTCCTGATAGCGAATCTCCACCACATTGAAGCACAATGGCTGAAGGTTGATATGTCTCCATGATTTTCGTAATGACCTGTTGATGGTTAATTTAAGTCGCGAAGTTTTAGAATCAGGGAAAAAGTAAATCAGACGGAGATAGATGCTAACTGGTTCAAAGATATTCTTGTAAGCCTCATCGGTGATACCATCTCTCAATGGGAAATTGACAGCATAGTACTTCCCCTTCCCATGCCCGGTATCCTATTGTAGCATTGTTTTTTGGAGTCAGCAGTTTTCGATTGGTCTCAACAAAGTGAGAATGATATGACTAACACGAAGTTCACCCGTGCCAGGAAAGAATTCGCCATATTTGTGAAAACTGCATGTCATTACTCGATCGGTCGTGTAAAATGCCTCCTCCACGCCATCACCATGATGCACGTCAATGTCAACATAAAGCACACGTTTATGGTACCTATACGTGTTGGTATGAATTTTTTGGTGATAAGCAACTGCCAACTTAATCTCAAGATGCCAGGAATTGCAAATCCGATGAATTGGGAATGAGCAACTTGATTTACCGGAGAAGCTCGAGAATACCCAACACGATATCTGTCATGACGACCCCACATCAGATATGTCAAGGAAACTAGAGAGCCAGATATTGATGCGGTAATGGTAAGCTTACCATTCACATAGCAGAACCCGTTTGCTTCCGCTTTCTTGGCGTGATGAAGACCTCCTGCCCAGTTGACCGCAATATCACATTTGTCTCTTGATAACCTGGCAGCCCCCTCTGTTACGCATGAAATTGATCAATGGGTCGTCGTGCGGTTTGGCATGAAGAGATGGATTGCTGTTGTGTGAGGGAATTTACCCATGGAGCCGCCAGCGGAAATTGAACAATATTCAAATAAGCCATCAAATACGGGACAGTCGTCGCCCAAATTGACTGAGATTAAGTTGCGATCACGCAGGGGCCAGGATTAAAAGGGGTGTGTGTGTTTCAAGTCAGCCAACCGAATTTCCATGTGCGAATAGAGGCACTGATTAAGACAGCGAAGCAGGAAGACTTGATAGGATGTACATTTGGCCTGTTCTTTCAAGAATTCTTCCATGTTATCAGGCGTCACTTTGCTCAGGAAGTCGACGTAGTCGTCTGTATGAAATTGAGCCATTTCTTTGCGTGTTGCAGGTTTCGCCCTCTTCGTTTGTGGCCAAGCGTATAAAAATGAGTAGCGATTGAGCAGGTCAATACACATCATCGCCAACCCGCCAAAGAGCTTCGGGGTAACAATAGGCGATAAGATCGAACTGGACGAACAAAGATCTCCATCTTCTTGTACAGCCCATAGTTCATCACCAGGGCGTGCGTCATTCGAATGCGATGAGGTTTCATGGGATGACCGGGGCCATAATGATAGTTTCCTATATCCGAATCGAAAAAATAGCACTGTTCCAGATTCAACTTTCCAGTCAGTTTTCCTTCGGAAAAAAAAAAAGAAAAATAGAGGCAGATTAATGCGAGCCATGTGCTTACGATTCTTTTCTTAGCCTCGCCGGCGATCGGGATCATACTTCCGGACATGTTGATGGGAGATTTTCTAACTGAGGACGTGCCGAAGCAGAAGCCAAGCCCGCCGACTATTTAGCTTCGGGGGTTGAAATCCCCGGGGGAGCCAGGAACCAGAGCTGAGGTAACAACTGGGTGGGCAACCGAAGCTGGCAGGTTGAGGCAACGACCTAGTTGGTCACTGGAATGGATTTAAGCACTCCCTGTGCTAGATGGGTCGGCCTCTTGAAGGAACACCAGTCGGATTGTGGGCAGGTGGACCATGGCCCCAGGTGCGCTAGGATTTTTGAGTTGTAAAAACTCAAATCTGGGATATATAACACTGTAGTTTCTACATTGTTAAGAATAATGCTCCCCTTCCTTTTACTGAAGAAAATGTTTCTTGAAAAGGAGCTTTTTTTTATGTCTCCCAATGTGGATTGATTTTGGATACGTTGTTCTACTGGTTAATCTTTTCTTTCTTTCTCTTTTTGGAGGGTCCAGTGACAAACTACGTGTTGAAATGTGATTTGAACCTCCATCCAATTCTCTGGCTTGCTTCACCAGTGCACATCATGCCTGAACAACAGCCAGCTTGCATTTTCTAGGGCAACAATGGTGCATCAGATCGCTCACTGCTGCCAGACCTGATTTTAACTAGGTTACGTGCATTCCAGATTAACAAGGATGAGCTAAATTAAGTTAGGTTTTCTGGTAGTACCTGATAACCATATGATAAATTACACATTGGATATTTGTGGCATGGGTTATGGGTTCTGGGATGACAATTATGAATCACATCATGTAATGTGCAATATGTATTATGATTTATGTATTTGGTGTTTTGTTTTTGGTGTTATGTATTATGTATTATGGGTGGTGTCATATGTATGGTACTATGTGTGATGGCTGGTCCATGAACTGAGGATTACAAGACTATTGCACTATGGTTTTAGGATCATAGGTGATGTATGATTGATTTTGAGTGAGGGAGTATATCTGTATGGGTGAGGTGGGGAGGATAGGGGTGATAGATGGGATAGGGGGATGGAGGGGGATAAGGGGGATAACCTAGGGGAGCTAATCATACCCTTGGACCATATTTGAACTCAAGGAGGTAGACTTTCTGGTCTTGCCATAGTATATGAAGCAGTTTAAATCTTCACCACACATCATACACTAATACAAAATTCAGACACTTACAGTGCAGTGAAGCCAACATACAATTTTTGAAAGTGAGTTGAAGATTTTCACATCATTACTTACATGTTTCAAAAAAAATTCATCAATAGCTCTAAATTTTTGTATTAACCTGATTTTAAAATTCATAGTCCACTTTTTTGGTAGATCACAAAGAATTTGGTTTACTGAATTTTGTTCTGGTGGTAGGAAATGCTCTCAAATATTATTAACAAATTTGGAACTAACAACTTGAATCAAATAGGTAGTACTCAATAACCTGAAACAATGCCAGGACCCAACATCCTCCGACAGCAAGCAATCAAAGTCTATAAACAACTCATACGACTATCAGATCAGTATCCAGACCCACATTACAATTTGGCTGGTAGGACTCGTGAATGTTTTAGAGCAACAACACGCCACTTGGACACAATTGAAGACAAGAATCTTTGGGAAGATGAAATGGCAAAGTCCATTTTCAAGGCAATCTATATTAGAAAAGAAGTTGAAGCATTAATTTTCTTGTCCCGCTATCGTGAGTTGAAAAGGAGATATGGAGATACTCGCCACTCCCTTGATTAGTCCTGTATATTTTTTCTGAATTCTATCTCATTTAATTTATTATATGTCTTATTATATTTACCAATGAGGGTTAATCTCATCCATGGCTATGACATCTCCATCTAATTATATTCCTCTGTGTATTTAAATTAATTTACCTGTTCACTTTCACTTTGACAAACTCTCAGCTATGTATATGAAATTTGGGGGATTCAATGGACATACCAAGTAATATCACTGTGCTGAGAGTGAATCAAAGCAGAAATCAATCTCTGCCACCAAGTGTATTACCACAAAAGTCAAACTCTGGTCCCTTGTGGCCCAATTACAGATGGCTTAAGGTAGGGAATAACTCTTTAAGTGCAAATTGCTTGAAATATAAGTAAAGAAGACAGAGTTGACAGCTGAGAATTTTCTGTGCTTACAAGAAATCAAAATTAGCAGGAGGGTATTCACTGGAATTACAACTGTATTTTATATTGTATCACTGAGGATCCATCTCAAGGCCAAAAAGGGTCACCTTTTCTAATCTAGAGGTCCCCCAAGAAGCTACATAGGGGGCTTTTTTAGATTTCTGACCATGTCCCAAAATGGTTCTTTTACTTTTTTACTTTTTCCAATCTTTTCTTTATTTTTTTGCATCCTAAGCCCTCACTTCTCAGCTCAGGCCCCCTTTCATAATTGTATTTCTTCAATTCTTTTCTGAAGTACAGCAGTTCCCAAAAAGCTTGCGGTGGGAACTGCTCGGTTTTTTCATTATTATTTTTTTGCGCCACAATCTCATAGCGCCCAAAAACTGTACTGCAGCAAATACAGGGTTGGAAAAAAAAACCTGGAGGCCGGTGGAGCCTCCAAGTCGGCCCGGGTGTTGGGCCATGTTGTGGGGAGTGGCCGGCAAGGGGGCTGGCTGGACTCAAAAAATTGAGAGGAATCAAATGAGACTAATCTCATTGTCCCAAAGTCCCAAACAAAGAAGTTGCCTTTTTGAGGCTGACTTCCTGGGGCTGTATCACCGACGTTTGGCGCATGGCGCAAAAAAAATGGAAAACAAAACCGAGCAGTTCCCACCGCAAGCTTTTTGGGAACTGCTGTATAATCCTCACTTAGTTCTGAGCCCATAACAGTGAGACATGCTCTGTTGGAATTCTTCTTGTATTTCTAAGTCCCTGAGTATACTCTACTCTTGATTTTTCAGATTGACTCTTTCTATTTCTCAGGCCTTAGGCCGCTATTATTTCAACTTTCTTGTGCATTGAACTATTATTAAATCAAATGATGCCATAATGGTGTCATCTTGCACCATAATAGTTCATTTGGTAGCAAAAATCATCAATTTATTCAATGTCCCCTTGACATTGCTGCATTGTTATAACCAATTACATCATGTGTCAACCATTAAATAGAATGAATTGGAATGATTTTCTTGCAGACTGTACATGTGGAAATTTCTCATGTTTCTTGAATCTCAATTAAGTGAATATTGAAATTGTGCTACAATATAATTTTTATAATGATTGGGATTATACTATGATTGAAATCAAGCAGAAATCTCCTCTCTCATTGTATGAGATTTCAAATATATCAAATTCTTATTTATTTAAATATTACATTTATGGTATTCAAAATTTGGACATAAAAATTGACATAAGATCAAAGTTTGATTTTTTTCACAGGCAATTGTCCATAAAGTTTTATGAAATGTGACAGTTCCCTGCAAGAAAATTTTATGGAAATGGACTTGATTATTTTATGTTTGAATTTTGAATACCATGCACTGTGGGAAAAACATGCTCAACTGCCTGCAGTTGACATGCTGAAACTCCAAGGAAGCTTGTGGTCTTACTCAAACCTTTCTCCAATATTGATTCAACCAAGCTTGGATGCACAGTCACTGTGCACACTGCACAGTGACTGTGCCAAAAAATCTACATATGCAAATATGTGGAGTTTGGATGGTAGCTTGGCTGGAGCATGCTAAATGTCAACTGCAGGCAGTTGATCAATTTTTTTTTGCAGTGATGATTATGTTATGTAAATATTTGCTGCATAGTCCAAAGAAATAATTATTTTAATAATTACAATGGTCCTTTGAGTTCTGAAAAAGTACCAGGATTCTTTTCCAATATGAAAGGAGATAAATACTGAATTTCATATATGCATTCTATTTGAAGACTCTGGAGTATCTCTGGGGCAAGAACTTCCCTTCAATCAGATTCCCTGATCTGGAGCTTCCATTTATGAATCCCAAACTTTTTTTCATGACTAAAATCAATGACAGTGATGTTACCATTACCAAAAAAGTTTGGACTTTAGATTTATCCCATCTAGATTAAGAAATCTAGACTTATGGAAGTCCTTTACTACCAGAATTCTTGTTAAAACATCCATCTCCTCTTTTTCTTTGGCTTTGGAATAATTGAATATATTATTCTTCAGTTGAAATCCAATGATTATGACTACAACTGGTGCCTTATTTCCAAAAATCTGTCATAGAGATTTATAAAATTTTGTACTAGTATTTTTGTCCACTGGAGGTGGCTCTACCATTGGCAGAGGTGATTGGGAATAATTTAAACAAACTTGTGCAACAGCAGCAAAATAGCTACTGTAAAATAAAGAAGAAAGCTTCCAAAAAAAAAAGTCAATTCTTCTTTTTCTTCTTCTTATTCTTCTTCCTTTTTTTTTTTTTTTTTGATATTGCACAGTGCCTAGACAAAAGTCTGAGTTGCAACACTTGCACTGAAATCAGATCTAATTCAATTTTCAGGTCTGTTTCTATGGACACTAAATTTGTTTTGCTATTTTGGTTCAAAAATTTTTCATTTATTATCATTATTATCACATTCCAGGCTGTAGAGCTTTCTAGGTGCTTCAAATGCATATTAAACATTTTTGAAAATCAGCAAAAAATTAAAAAAATCACAAATTTTATTTTTTTATTTTTTCCAAATTTTTTCTTCACAATCATTATTTGAAACTCTTTTTGGATTGATTCACCAGAAATTGTGATTTTAACTGTGGTGTGGAATGAAAAGTGTTGCGACTCAGACTTTTGTCTAGGCACTGTACATCTTGATAACTGGCTGGATTTTCCTGAAAAATCATATAGAGGTTCCTTGGATTTATGAATACATTGTTGCATTTAGCAAATTGTGGAGGCTGGCAAATGGTTAATTGATTTAATTTTGGCTTGATTATGATACAAAAATCACACACCCACACAATTCAATTGAGACAACCTTTTTTATGTTGGGCATAGGGGTCCTGGTGATAAAACTAAAACAAATCCAAAAAAAAAAAAGCAGCACAAGTGTCCCCACTAGAAATATGACAGGGGAGACTGAATAATACACAAGTATGTTGAAGATATAAAGAAGGTTAAAACTTGAACTCTGTCAGGAAAACAATCTGCATCTGATATGACACTCCTGTGGGACCAATAGTAATATTTGGTAAATATCCTCTGAGGTGGAAATCATTTTTTAAATATGCAAAAAGCTATGACAGCTGATGGGTGGTTTGAAAGACCTGTGCCTCAAATAGCACTACACAATTATAAGGAATCTTGAATCAATATTAAAAAAGATATGGCTCATATAAAGATAGAGTTTTTTTGTATATGTAGTAGGCTCTATCAAACCTAGATCACATTAATTGATATTCTTTCAGAATTAATAAAATTTCTGGTGACCAGTGGGATTAAGTATATGAAATATAATGTTAAATATTAAGCTCAATACTACTAAGGTATCTGATTGTTACTAATTCTTGTTTTTGTTTCTTATACTACCACTCAACCTCTAAGGCCAAATGGTTAAAGGATGCTGAATTATAACATCCCCATTAAACTAATCACTATAGCACTAAATGAAACTACCAATACTGAAACTACAGTTATACTAATATTAGTTCAGGACAGGCTCTTTATCTGAAAGGCTGGTGTGGAAAAATTTGATTTTTTTGGGTGGGGGACCTAATTTTATATTGAAGAAGGGATGGATGTTCCAAAGAGGAATTTCTCTTGAGAAATTTCTACTTGAAAATTTTTGTATCACAGAATAATCTCATATTCTTCACCAAATGATGTCATATTCTTAACCGTAGGATGTCATTGTTTCTACACATAATTTGTCAGACTTACATACAATAAATCTGTCCAGAAGTCTTCAATTGTAGATAAAATAATTTAGGGGGTTCGACACGCGACCCCCCAAATATTGTTTATGCGACCCCTGGGACGTTGGGAAGATGTCCCAGGTGGGTCGCGCAACCAAAAAACTGCCGGGATTGGGGGTTGCGGAACAAATTTAAAAAAAAAATCTATTTTTTTCATAAATTTTTTTGGGGGTCACAATGAGAGATATTTTATTATATTAAGGTTTATTCCTACATTTTTAGGGGTGAAGAATCTAATGGTAACATTCATTTCTCCAAAAAACTTTATTTTTATACTCTTATTGGTGTTACGCCTGATTTTTTGGAGGAATCCTTCCAGGTGACAAATCAGGAGATATTGGGAAATTTTAAAATTTATTCCCAAGCTTTCAATGGTTAAAAAGACAATGGTGATGTTTATTTTGGTTAAAGTTCAATAATTCTTCCTATTTGGGGGGTGTCATAAATTTCTTTTTTTCCCAAATAGGAAGAATTATTAAACTTTAACCAAAATAAATTTCACCATTGTTTTTTTAACCATTCAAAGCTTGGGCATAAATTTTAAAATTTCTCAAATCCATTGATTTGACACCTGAAAAAATTCCCCCAACAAACCAGGTGTAACACCAATAAGAGTAGAAAATAAAAGTTTTTTGGAGAAATGAGTCTTACCATTAGATTCTTCACCCCTGAAAATGTAGGAATAAACCTTAATATCATAAAATATATCTCATTGTGACCCCCAAAAATATTTATGAAAAAAAATAGATTTTTTTTCAAATTTGTTCCGCGACCCCCAATCCCGGTGGTTTTTTGGTTGCGTGACCCCTCTGGGATGTCTTCTCAACGTCCCAGGGGTCGCGCAACCAATGTTGGGGGGTCGCGTGTCAAACCCCCATAATTTATCTTAATCATTTTTCTCTAAAATATTTCTTTACCATTACAAGCAATTTCAAGATGTAATATTTATTTCATCAATAAGAATCTGCTTCTTTTTCTACCCATTCAATTCACATGAGTTATGATATAATTGTGTTGTGTGCCTGATATTTTCAAGTTTGAAGAGTAGTTGAGTTCTAAATTTGATTATCAAATTGAATATTATTCAATTTAAATTTGAAAAAACTTTTAAAACCAGAAAAATGAGTAAAGACTTTCAATCTCAGCTCAGAATAAACTACAACTGCTCTGATCACCCAGGGTTTGAAGAACCCTCCAATTTTAGGAAATTTTCCCACTCACCAATGTCATCAAAACATAACAGCAAATCATCTTGTTGAATTTTCAACTCTAACCTCTTTTCTTCTCTTCTTCCTTTATTTTATTAATTCATTTAACCTTGTCTTCAATGTAGTCTGTGAGTAGTGAATCATGTAATTACATCCAAACTCTGCATGCCTAATTGGCCTTAGTGACTAGTTTTGTAATGGCTTTTTCACTCTAATCTTATCTCCTTGTTTTCCAGCTCTTTTATTGACTTCAAGCTATCCTGTCATAGATTAAAAACCTGTCCCAGTGTGATTGTTCCGGTTTTGGAGTCTTAAAATTTTATGTTTTATTCTTCATCATTTGGCAACCACTTTTAGCTTGTTTATTTTTGTTTTTCATTTTTCCCCTCAACAACAATTTGACCATCTTGTATTTAGACTATATATTTAGCCTAGTTACAAGCAAATCAAAGCTATCAGTTTACACCATCTTTTTCTACCAAACATTTCTGATCCAGCAAGAGTGCACAATACTGTTCCTTTGAAAATCTTCTTGAGTCACAAGCTTAAAATGTCAACACATCTTCCTTGTAATCTTTCCTCACCATTTCCTTCAGAATTCTGACAACAAACCAAGTAGTTTTCCTCTGAAATATCCTTGAAAGCTAGCCTAAAAAGGAGGACTGGTATTCAAAAGAGTTTTCTTTACCAGGGACCACTTTTGATTTCATCCAGAGGAGGCTAGTTAACACCATGGAGGTTAGTTAACACATTGTATTGCTCCAATCCTCTTCTGAGTCCAGTTTCTGAGAACTAAGATATAAAAATATAAACAGAGACTTTTTAGCCTTTTTTGATATTTTTGTTGAGAAATATACTCAGCGGGGGAAATTTTCTAGCACTTGTATAGAAATTGAAGGTTCCAAAAAAATTACAAAGGGTCCCTTTTTACCATTTATTGCGCTTGCAATACAAGTGCCTAAATTTTTCCTCTGGTGACTCATATTATTCTAAATTGATGGTGCCCTCTTCTTGAGTATTAAATTTATTTATTTTGTCTTTGCTAATTTAGTAATCCCATGTTTCCCTGTTGTTAATTTCTCTTTCATTTTTTTTTTATTTTAACATCCTGAAAATTGAGCCAAGTTGCCCCTTGTTGATTCTTTCTTTGAATTTCATCATCTACTTATCTGAAACCAATTTTTTTGAGAGGCGGTGCAAGCATATCCTGTTGGTAATGTGTTTTATTTTAGTTTCCTTTTTTGTTGTTTTGTAGTATGTTACATGGCCTTTACATCCCTACTACCAGTAGAAACTTCTTGGAATTACCAATCAAGTTCCATCAGGTCAGAAATATTGGCATCTATATATATATATATATATATATATATATATGTATATATATGTATGTATGTATGTAGGTAGGTATGTAGGTATGTAGGTAGGTATGTATATTTCCCCTTCAACAAGGCCAAGAGGAGGCTCAAGTGTCCTCTAAGGAACTGTGCAGTCAGAACAGTTGGTTTTATTATCCAGGTTCCTGCAGCAAGTTAAATAAGCTAAAAACAACATGAGCAGAGTTGTGGGTGGCTCAAAAAAGCACACTTTGAATAAACAAATACAAGATTTTACTAGTGAGAAAAAGGAGTAAAACACAACCTTGAAATACCTACCCTAGAAAGCTGTATTAATCCATTCATTAATGTGAACACTAAAAAATCATATCCAATTCTTTTTTCCTGTCATACTCGGTATCCATAATCAAACAAATAAATTCACCTAACCAAAATTCTAAAAACTGGCTATTTAGCCTAGTCCAATAAGTTATTTGCAGTTTGGAATACCACTGTGTGACAGTTTCATCCCTGGTTGATTCATTTGGAATGTTGGCACTTCCCTGAAATTTGAAATTATCACTTGTAGATGAGTGCCATGTAAGCTTCCCTGCTAATACATATGTTTTTATGGCACTTTGCTGAAAGTACCTCCAAGCTGTGGAAGTACTTTTAGAAAGCAAATTTCTATTAAAATCACTTAATCTCCCAGAACAAACTATTTCCTCTGTTCCCTTCCCATCTTCCTCCTCCCATTTTCCCATCCAACATGTATAAATCACCCACTTACATATATTGGTTTCAATAAACTGGCTAAATTTCAGACACATAGTTAACATCAAAATACTTGATGCTCTCCAAGCAGATAAATTGCTTGATTTTCCCTACAATAATTCTGTTCATTTCTTCTTCCAGGTACCTAAGAAATGATACCTCAAATGGAATTTCCCAAGTACCTAGATTCAAAATTCCCTAGTTAGGTATTATAGTCTATTGTTTTCTAGTTGTTTTTTTTTTCTTTTCTTGTTTAGTTTTGTCTGGATTTTCCAGGTTTGGTGCATTTATCTAGTTAATTTATTTCATTTTATTTTATTAATTATTCTAACAATTATTCCTTTTATAATATCATAGTGATAGAATTAATTAATACATAAAATTAGAGCCCAAAACATGTTCAATCTTATGTTCTAAGTTTTTTTTAACCACTTTAATAGCTCATAAGATAAGTCATGAGGTCACAATTGCACCATGAAGAGTAGGGTTGGTCACCGGGTGATACCCGGTGCCTTTTTGAGCCTGGAGACCCCAACCCGCGGGCATAACCAAGCTTCGGAGACTCAAAAGAGTGTCTCCGCATCCATACCCGCGGATACCCGCTCAGTACCCGCCAGCTTTCGGGTATATTTAAAAGCTGGGTATCTGCCGGGTTACCTGCTGGGCCCCAGCGGGTATTCTCTAGAATAGGCTACTTCACCGTTACTCATAGCTCTAACTACCTGCTCACCTGCTCCAATAAACTTCTACTGCCCAACTTAGCAAATCCAATGACTCCAACACCCACATCAACAGCCCCACCATCCGAAAATGCCACAGCTGACACTCCAATGGCCACTTCCAGTGACGACACAGCCCCAGCATCCAGACCTAAATCATGGGTTTGGACCTACTTTGTTGTAGCCTCAGACTCAAAAAAGGTTCAGTGTACTGCCACCAAAGCTGATGGGACCATATGCAATGCCCTACTAGCCCGTGATCTCTCTCGTAGTACCAAGTCAATGATTGAACACCTCCACCGCATGCATAAGATACAGAACCCAGACAAACCTCTTCACAATCAGCCAATGTTAACAAATTTTTTCAAACGTCAACGGACTGAGGGAGCAGTATGTAGTTTCCCTCATTTTTCTTGTTGTTCTATCTTGTTGACCAGATGGACTTCTTCAACAGCCTGAGCTCACTGCATCCTACCTGCGCAAATTGGTTGCTTACTTCATTGCTGAATGCGACTTACCATTCCGACTTGTGGAGCAAGACTCATTTTTGAAGATCCTCACAGCCCTCAATCCACGGGCTGGTTCAATGATGGTGAAAAGGAAAGCTATGGCTTCTGAAGTAACCAACCTTTATCTTGCACACCTCACTCAAGTCAAGACATTGCTCTCAGGCATTCCACACATCTCATTTACCCTAGACGCGTGGACATCTCCGAATTCACTGGCCTTCTTGGGCATTACTGCCCATGGAATTACCAACCAATGGGAATTACTGGATCTTGTCATTGGTATTCCTGCTATTCATGGTAAATCTTTCCATCCAAATTACTTGTACACAACTTGGGAAGCACTTGTCTAATCTTCAATTTCTTACAACAATCCTCTCATTACAGGTTTGCACACTGGACAAAACTTCGGAAACATGTTTGTGTACACTCTCAAGGAATTCAAGATACTCGACAGCCTTTGTTGCATCACTGCCGATAATGCTTCTAACAACAACACGCTAGCCAAACAGGTATCGGAGTCCACCAATCACCAGTTCAACCATCATGAAAGTCTGCTAGGCTGTATGGCACATGTCATAAACCTAGCTGCACAAGACGGTCTCAAATTCTTCGGCACAAGTGCAGAAGCTGACCCTGATGCGGAAATCTCAATTGATTCTAGTCCGATGAGCATTGTTAATCTTGTTTCGACTCCAGACGGAACCGGTGTCAACCTCAACACAGTCATCAATCGAATCCATAGCCTATCAGTTCATGTCCGTGCATCCCCCCAAAGACGCGAAGTCTTCAGTGGATTTGTTAAGATTGCGCGCACCTCTGAAGCCCCTGAAGACTTGGAATCACCCGAAAGCGAAGCACAAACTGCAACGACCCTCATCCTTGATGTGAAAACTCGCTGGAACTCTACCTACATGATGCTAAACAGAGCATACAGCCTACGCGATGCTTGTAATCTTTACACCTCCACTACTGAAGGATCTAAGTTCCGATTAAACGATATCGAATGGGAGAAAGTCAAACAGATGGTTGACTTTCTCCAGCCTCTAAATGAGGCCACCGAGTTCCTCTGCAAATCTGTGTATCCAACTCTCAACACCGCGATTCCAATGTATATTGGACTCATGAAAGAAATCATATTGGTCAAAAAAAAATATGATGCCTCGCAATTGCTTGCTCCTGCCGAGGAGATGGTCAAGAAGCTCAAAAAATATCTCATCCCAGCCCTGAAAAAACCCGCCCCCATCTGTGCCATGATCCTTGATCCTCGCATCAAGACCACTCATTTTGAAAACAACTGGCAATTCTTATCGGACGAGCTCGAGGTTCACATGACACCAGACATGTGCGTATCAATTTTTCGAACCGAGGCACTTCACTTCGACAAGTCCGACAAAGTAGCACCAATCAGCTCAATGTCAGAAAAAAAAAAAAAAAAGCAAGATCGAGCAATCAATCTTTGCCCCAAAACTCGCGACTAGAACCCTTGCATCTGAGATTCAGCAGTACTTGATGGAAACAACCGAAGATCAATCAGCTGATATTCTCAAGTATTGGCATAGCCGGGAGAAGTCCTTCCCCTCACTGGCCGAGATGGCCAAGTGTTTCCTGGCGATTCCAGCAACATCAGCTGCTAGCAAACGAGTATTCTCGAAATCGAAGGCCATCATCGGCCCTCGAAGGGCCTGCCTGGATTTGACCTCAATTGAACAACTCCTGTGCCTCAAAGAGTGGGCTCGCGTTTTCCGTAAACTCCCCCCTCAGCCTCTTGACTCACAAGAGTCGGTTGAAATTATAGATTGAGTTTTTATTTCCCAATCCCAATCCCATGCTTTGTGTTTTTCTTCTTTCTACAAGACCGAGAAATAAAACATTATTTTCAACTATGCATCCCCATATGTCTGTCACATCTCCGCGGGCACCCGGGCATCCCTCCAATTGAGCCCGGGATCCGTACCCGGCATGTCCGATAACATCTCCGACCCCAATAATCACCCAAACCAGTAATTGGTGTCCGTGCCCGTCGGGTCGAATACCAGGTATATCCAATACCCGGCTCTTCGGTGACCAACCCTAATCCTCCTTAATTTCTCCATCATCAATTATACTTCAAATTGTCATAGTAGGCATTATTAGTAGCAAGATAGTATTGTGATTTTAATTAGCCTAAATACAAGCACAAATGCTCAATGTTTCTCTCACTCTTGCTCTGCTGATCCATTCCAAAAAGGAACTCAAACCCTTTTTGCCACCATCTCACATTTTTCCATTTGAGACACCAAGCCCAAGTTTCTTCAGTGGTGGTAGTATTTAAAGCAAAAAATTTGCTTTCAAGGGTTGATTCTTAATAATAAAAAAAGAATAAAAGTAGTACTAAAATAACAACAAAAATTATTAGTAACAGATATTGGGGATAGTAGTAGTAAAAGTAGCAAAAAAACTAGGAGTTAATAAGTGATTCACTTGCTTCAACCATAGATTAGCAGGAAATTATTAATCAAAATCTTCTACACAACTAGCTCATTCCTAGTATAGAATTAGCCAGTGTTAACATCTGTAGTGATTAGTGTAGTAGTATTATTAGTATTATTATTAAGGGGCTTGGAGAAACGACTCCCAAAAATTGGAGGTCCGACTCCCAGACCTCCATTTTGGGAGTCGTTTCTCCCAAAATGTGCGCATCCAGCACCCATATGTGAGTTGGAAGCCCTGGAAAAAAAAAAAAAATTAAAAAGTGCAGGAGTTGGAACTCAAATTTGGCAGCCAGGTTTATTTTTTGGGAGTTGTCAACAAAACCCAGACACCACACCGCATTAAACAATAAAATAAAATAAATTTTTTGTCTTAAATATTTACAGGACCAGGATCTCCACTAATTCAAAATCAATCCAGAAAGCAAAACTGCAGAACAAACAAATATTACTGATTCCATTTTTTGAGATCTCAAGTTTTCTACTTGATATTATGTTCATGTCTAGACCTTACCTCTGTTATTCTTCTTCTACTTTTTTTTTTTTTTTTTTTTTCTCTAATAAATTTCTGAAAATATTTGTTTTTATTCTCAATTATTTTCTTGAGTAATTTTCAGGATGATTTGCAGAGCATCTTTCCAACTGGAGGCAAATTCATGTGAAAAATCAAGAGATTAACAAGTCTAAAAAGATGAATTTTAAACAGAACCAGAACAGTAGGAGGAAAACAATCAGATGGACATAAGGAGAAGAAAAGATGACAAAAAAACAATAAAGAAACAATGAAAAGTAGAGAGCATACCACTGGAGATCACAATATACGTGAGAGCACGACAAGCTGAAATATGAGCAGAAGAGACAAAGAGAGCAGGGCACTAACAAAGAAAACAAAGTTCAATACAATCACAAGACTGAGAGAGAGAAAGAAGAAGAATAAAATAATCCATCTGCGATTCTCACCAAGATGATCATGAATCACTGCTGAGTGCCAGTTGAAGATTTAGCTGAGCTTTGGAGAGCTGAGAGCAGAGCGAGTTGATTGAGCAAGGCTTGAGGAGAAGAAAAGCAATGAAATGAGGCGGAGGAGCGAGGAGGTTGAGCTGGTTTTTGATAAGATTTAGGAGAAAAGATTGAGCAGGGAGTGGACTGAGCTACTGGTGAGATTGAGCTTCCGGTTAGGTTTTTCAGATGATATCACCAGATCAATTAGGTTTCTCTAGATGGGTTAGGTTTGAACTGGAGATTTCACATTGCCTTTCACTATCAGAGTGCGTGGAATCAGAGCAAAGAAAGAGCCTAGCGGTGTGGCACAATGCGGAATTCCAACAGAGATGAGACTCCCTGTTAACTTCTGGACCTGTGATGATGCCAATAATTATGTATAATGTGATGAAGGGGCAATAAACTCTGTTTTTAAACCTTTAGGCCTTAGGTAGAACTCATTAAAAATTTATGTGTTGGAAAATTAGTAATTTGGCCCAAAGTACATGTGCACATCTATAATTAAATTTTTACATTTGCTAAGGCCACCAATAAATTAGAAAGTAATTAAGGGGTCATATTTAGTTTCTAAAAACTTTCAGACCCCAGTTGGCACTCATTGAAAAGTTATGTGTAGTATACCACAGATTTTGGAAAAGTATGAATTTGCCTCAAAGTATGTGTACACATCTATAATTCAATTTGAACATGTTCAAAAGCCAAGAATCTTTTTGCATGTAATTAAGGGGTCATAATCACTTTTTGAAAGTTTTTAAGTCCTTGGGGCACTCATTCAGAAGTTATGTGAGCCATGGATCTTGACAATGTAGGAATTTGGCCCAAAACACATGTACAACCTCTATAATTAAATTTGTAGATCTTTTGAGGACACTAATTTTTTACAATGTAATTCAGAATAAATAATCACTTCTCACAAATGAATAGGTCCTTGGGGGTACTCATTCAGAGTTTATGTGTACCACAAAATTGGCAAAGTAGGAGATTATTTTTAAATACGGCTACACCTCCTTGTTCATTTTTGTACAAGATATCAGGCTTGAAATTTGTCATAGAATAGTTTCGAGGCCTTTAAAAATTCCCTCAAAAATTTAGGGTATTTGGGCTGGTAATCATAGAGACATAATTTTTTTCTTTATCAAGCAAAAATGCCCTAATTGGCATGCCAACTCCCAAAGTGGAGGCGTGAATTGGAGCGCCGACTCCCAAAATGGACGTCTGCTGGGTCCTGAGAGTCGGACCTCCAATTCTTGGGAGTAGTTTCTCCAAGCCCCATTATTAATCTTGAGGTTTATATTTTCACAAAATCAATCCCACTGTGTTTTTTATCAATTATCAGAATTTTTATTGAGTCTAAAATACTATTTGTTAGGTTGATTCAGGTAGGATGAGGCTACTATACATAGTAACTCTGTCTTTAAATTAGCCATCTCTATTTGAATATTGATTCAAGAGTACTCATATTTGTTTAGTAATATTAGAGAGGCAGTTATTTCAAACCACCCATCAGTTTTAATAGATTTCACTTATTTAGAAATTGATTTCCCCCTCAGAAGATCTTTACCAAATATTATCATTTTTCCCACAGGAGTCCCACAACAAGAAGTATGGATTCCCCAGCATTCTCAGATTATTGGATTGCATGCATTGGGGGTGGAAGGACTTTAATTCTGTTTGGAAAGTAAAATTAAAATGAAATGATAAGGTGTTTGTTCCAATTTCTACATAATCCAAAGCAACATATTGATTCATTCACATTATGCAGGAGGAAAAAATCATCTTCAAGGCTAACATTAACTAGGATCTCTGTTTCTGAAATTCATTTTTTGTTCTACCCATTTCACACAATGATATCAACATTCTTGAAGTTTCACAGCTTTGCAGCAATCTAATCAATGAGATCACACAAAAATGTGAATTTAATATCAAGGGAAATTGATACATGAAAGTTTACTTCTTGGCAGATGGTATTTACCCAGATTATTCAACATTGGTGAAAATTATATCTGATCCACAGGGACTCAAGATTAAATTAAGCTGGTTTTATGTTTGGATTTCTCATTACACATATTTTCCTTCTGCCCAGAATTTTGCTAAAATGCAGGGGGCATCCCAGGAGTATTTTGAACATGGATTTGGTGTCTTTCAAGATTTCTTTTAAATTTTTGACAAACAAGCTAGAGGCTGGAATCAACAAATTCTAATATTTAAGATTATGTGAGCATGTATCATCTTCCAAAACATGATTGTGGAAGATCAACAAGTATCCCCCAATGAATTTGAATATGAAACATCCACCACATCAGTTCAGCTGGGAACAAATGAAACCACAAAATTCTTCCAGTTTGTGACTAAAATTCAGCTGATGCATGACCAACACACACATCATCAATTGAGGAATCAACTCATCAAAAACTTGTGGATTCTAACAGGAAGCTCCAATTGATGTATTATTTCTTTCTCATCTTATCTCTGGTTGTTTTTTGTTGTTGTTGTTTTTTTGTATCTTCTTTCATTTCATTTGAAAAACACAAAGAAATGAACATGATAATAAAAAATTATACCAAAATTAGAGATAATGAAAGATAAAAAAATAAAAAAAAAATAGAAACCCACTCTATAGAGTAGAGTTTTACAACCCCAATATCGAGTCACCTCCTCTCCCCAATTTTTAATTATTTATATTAAATATAAATATGTTTTTTTATATTATTTTTCATTTATTCTTCCTTCTTTTTCTTATCTCATTTTTGATATTTTTACTCTTTTCTTCTTTTCCTTCTCCTCCTCCTCTTTTCCTTTTTTCTGTTCTGCTTTTATCTGTTATAGGATTTTTTTTGTTTGTCTCCATTAAAAAAAAGGTTTCCCTGATTCACTGATTTTTGAAGGATTTATATTCATGATTAATTTTTTGGCCATCAAGATGACTGTTTATTTCCAACAGTAAGTATGCTGTTCTTGAGATTGGTTTAGGTGGAAATCTTGTAATGGATTGACACCATTTCTTTCTTGATCTTCATTTCTTGTTGTTGGCACTTATGTTTCTCTTTAGACCAATTGTCCCCCATTGGGCGGCCCAATTGGCTCGTAGTGACGGTGGTTGTATTGCTTGCTGTTTTGGAAATTGAAGCCATCTGATGAGGGGGGAGCTGAAACTAATTCAGAATTTTTCTTTGTGGGTTCCAACTTCTTATGTTTGAGTTTGGCGCAGTGTGTGTTCCACTTTGGAGCATTTTAGAGGGTATTTTAAGACTGGATATGGGTGAAAGAAGATCCCTCATTTGCTACACAGAGATCCAGAGAGATATTCAAGAATTCTTTCTGGGTGGTACAACTATAGTTTGCCTGTTGGCTTTGCTTGAAGCACAAGCTGAATTTGTTGACCAATTGCTGGAGTGCTTCACTTTCCAGCAAATCTTGATACTCTAAAAAAATTGCTTTGGTTCCAGAATTTTCACCAGTGTTGTGCAACATGGGTCCAAAATGTGTTGGCTGTTTGGTTTTTTGAGTGGATCAAATCCTTGGTTATCTCAAGCCATGAGCGGCTGAGCTGTAAATACTTGTCTTGCTTGTATTTTTTTTTTTTTTTTTTTTTGGAATCTCTCTTGTCCTCCAACATTCTCTCTGAATTTTTTGCCTCCATCTCAGCTTTGTTTTAGGGTCAGCCTTTATGCGCACCAAGATTTTAACACATGCACTCCAAAATGGAGTGCATTGGTTCTCACACCAAAGATTGATGGCTACAATTGTTGTGCACACCAATGTTCCTGGTGTTCAAAACAATGCACACCAAAACACTCATGTTTTTTGAGTGTTTTGGTGTTTTTGGTGTGCAAAACAATGCACACCAGAACCATCATGGTTTTTGGTGGTGAAATGGAGCCTTGGTTCTGGTTTGCATTGTTGTGCACACCAAAAAACACACCAATTAAGTTGGTTTTCACAAAAATACACACCATTTATCTTTGGTTTGTACAACAATGCAATCCATTTTGGACTGCATGTGGTAAAAGTTTGGTGTTCAAGAAGGCTGACCCTTCTTTTAAAGCATGGTTTGTTGGGATCTGTGCACAGGTTTTTTGGTGGATTTTTGTTTAAATTGATCTCATCAATTACATTTCTATCAAAATTGCTTTATTGGGATTCTGAAAATAATATGTGGATCAGAGTTGAATAAAAAAGAAATAGGTAGAAAAAATGAAAGGCTTACTAGGCTTCCATTTCTTCTTCTTGCTAATTGATGCCTCCTTCTCACCGTTGAGGATTGGATCAACAGGAGAATTGAAGGAAATTGCAACTGGTGTTTCTGCTGGTTTTTTGGTAGTTTTGGGTGTTGGGTATGGAAAATTGTGAAATGAGGGGCTGATATTTCACTGAATTTTTTTGGCTTCACGGATGTAGATGGGTGCTATTGGGTGCTAGTTGGGAGCAAGATCTACACTTGCAATGATAATTTTTACATCCAAAGTGAAGTTAAATCCCCTTTTGCAACCTGGGTGGTGTTTTTTGGGTGGGGGGTGTAAAAGTGGTTTATATTTTATTTTTACCCCCTGCAATGGGTGGATCTGCCTTAAGCTCAACAGGGATCTAATCTATACAAAAACTCATTTGTTTCACATGGGAAGAAAGAGAAGGGGAATCTGATAGATTAATTAACAATTGATTGCTGAAAAATTAACTCAAACTAAAAAAAAAAAATCAAAAAAAAAATCAAAAACAATCAAAAACAATCAAAAACAATGAAGATAATCAAGAGGAATTGAGGCACGAGATCAAAGAATATGGTAGAAAGGATAATAATATAGTAGGTGATGAAGACTATTAATTGAGCTAGGATATATTGCAGAAGATGAGCAAAATTCTATGAATGAGAAAAAATAAAATAACATGAGAGATTCAGTTTTTAGGAATCAAACAACAGATAGGAGGTGAGAAAGAGAAAAAAGAAATATGCACACACTTCATGGAAAGAAATCAGATACTGAATATTGAAGATAGTTAAGATATCTGGATCAATCATGGGAAAACTTTGAGAAGAAATTAAATTGGAAATGAGGTGTTAGAAAGGGCTGGATGAGAAAATGGAGTGGTTTCAACTTTACTGTTGAGAACATTGCGGCCAAATTTTCTTGATGCTCTTCTTGAGAGTGTCAAGATTGGGCTCTTGATTGTTGAGTTTCAGCTTTTTTGATGAGTGTGCAAGTACAAAAGAGATGAGTAAGCTTCTTGATAGATGGAGCCTCAATGGTGAAATTGAATGAGAGATAGAGATGTTGAACAAGAAACATGAGCTTCTTGCAGACAAAACTCAAAAGAATCTTATGAGAAGAAGAAATTTAATCAATGAGCATTGCTTTAAATAATACAAAACTCTTGTCAGGAAGTAGTGAATGAAATAAATAGGTTTTACTTACAATTGAAGCCTTTTGGCAGCGGTGGGCCACTACGCTACATGGGCAAAATAGTGTAGCGTAGCGGGCTTTTTTTTTTCACCAACGCTGTAGCATTAGCGGCGCTACAGGGCCGCTACAGGCCGCTACGTTGCGTTACGCTACGCTACAGCGCTTGTAGCAGCTATTTTCCACTACAAAGCGCTGTAGCGCAGCGTAGCGAGGCCTTTTTTTGGCCTCGCTCCATTAGCGTTAGCGCAAAACCGCTAACAGCAACGGCAAAAGCCGTTAGCTGTTAGCGGTTTTACGCTACGCTACGCTACGGTAACGCTACCGTTAGCGTAGCGGCCCGCTATTGCTTTTGGACAGGATTGCTGCCTCCAAGGCTGACATCAATACCCCCTGCCTCTCTCTACAACATCAATTATAATCTCTTCTCTTCCTTAATTGCCTTAGACCAATTAGTGTTTCTCAGAAATCAAACCAAGCACATCATGTGGAAGAGATGGCTGATGATGTGCACATCATTAGGAGATCCACATACCCTGTGAGAGCTTGTATTTTTTGGTGGTAAGGTGAAAGACCTGCATTGGAGATTTGGTTGGGGTTATCTCCAATGATTGGACAATGATTGGACAATGATTGGACATACCATCTTGTACATGAAACTTTCACAAAATTCTCTATAATTTACTATCATCCATCTATTTTAGATGATTGTGCATGAAAATACTTCCTGTCAATCTCAAAGCCCTCCTATAGATTCAAATTTGGAATTATAAATTCTAAAATTCCATATTTTCCTAAATCTCAACTTTTTCATAATGTTGGTTGTGTGTGCCCTCTTACACTTTCCAAAGTTAGTGGGCCCCTCAAACCCTCTTTTCCATTCCCAAAGCCCAATACTACTGACCTTGGACACTTCTTGCAATCTCCTGTAAGAGCATCTTGACCAGTTGATCTAAGAGTGTGCAAGCTTTAACTAGTCTCTATTTCTGAGGTAGAGTAACCACCCTGATCAGTCATTGGTGATGCTTATTGTGGTACTGTTTGAACTTGAAGCCAAGAGTGTGTGTGTGCCTTGACAGCTGAATCCCTAGAGCACTGCTAAGCATATATAGCTTCAAGTGAGCCAACCATTGATACAGGAATGTTTAGCCACAAATCAAGCATCAAGTCAAGTTAGCTGGGGTTTAGCTCTCTGTGTTGTGGGTGGCTCCAAGTCCTAATTAGCTCATGTGGAGTTAGTACAGATGCTCTGATGGTCATTGAACAGGGACTTCAAGCACTCCCAGTGGCTGGTGCCACTTTCAGTCATCAAGAAAGTGTATGCTCTTAGTGGCAGATGCCTGGTACCCATCCTTGAGAGAGCAACAGCTATGGGCCATCATAAATGGCACATGACTCTCTGGATATTCAGAATCACCCATGAGGAAGGTGTGTATCTTCTTCGAATGATCAGGGACATAGGAAGAGGGTATTGATCACCTCTTTTGATCGCCGATAACCGTCCTTGGTTGGGCTTACTCCCTTCCAGATGGGCAGCTGGTACTGAAAAACCCCCGATAGATTTAGACGCCGCGACCCCCCTGTAGACCCTCGGAAAATCCTGAAGAAATCCCGTCAGGGAAATCTAGATCTGGTGATCAGGAAGGAGTTTTCCAGATCGACGGCAAGTCGACCATGACTGTACTACCGGCAGATGAGCTATAGCCAAGTGTGCAGTCTTTTATGAGAGACGGGAGTTGGATTTTATTTACCATGAAGGCGAATTTCATGCGGCACTGTAGCAGGTTAAAACTGCTCCCCCTGAAGTATATACCGAGCCGGCCGAGAGCCGGATGCGCGATCCTATGATTGAAGCTTTGAGGGGGCAGTTCGAACATTAATGTGGCGACAAGAAAGATGTGAATTGAATTGTATTCCTCCGAGTGCAATTTAGATCAGCGTCCGCAGTGAAGCTGGCTGATCTTGGCCCTGAGCTGCAAACAGCAGGCTGATTGGCGGGCTCTCATGATCCACGCCACCTTGCCGGCTTAAGTCCCTGATGCTGAGGGAGTGATGAACAGGATGCAGGAAGTGAGATGACTATCATGGAAGTGGAATGAATTGATTATTATTATCAATATCCTACTAGTAGTACTGCAGTACTGTGCTGCTGCGAGTGACTGACTGTACTGCGCCTCTTACGAGCCAAGTTGAACTGATAATGCGCTGCGAATAATATCCGACGCACACCGCCGATCCGGTCAACAGCATCCTCTTCCGGCCCCACTTCCCTCCGCCAGACATCCTCCTTCCTCTCCCTCTTGACCAGCAGCCATCATCATCTGACATCAACCACCAAAACGATATGGCCATCCCCATCGCATGAACATGCTCGCAACCACCCTCACCACCCTCGAGCACAAGAGCAACAAGAATGTCCCTCCCGCTGCTGCTGGCCTGCTGACCGCCCATCTCATGGCTGGTGCAACCCACTTGGATTCCCATGCTGCCCAAACACTCTCCATCCTCGCCATGACCGCCCAGAACAACTCCGCCATCCCACCAAACCAACCCTCCTCATCCCTTCCAATGACTACTACCCACCACTATCAGGTCCATACCAGCAGCAGCAGCAGCAACAACAACAACAACAACCCTGCCTCCCAATCTCACCACTTACAACGACCCACCACTTCTCATCCCGCTTCCATCCGATCATCGGCTGCTACCACTATCCTCAATACCGGCTCAACTTCCATCTCAAACATCCCAGGCGCTGCCCTATCTCCCCCCGGACATCATCTCACCATCCAAAACGAACCACCCAACCACGTCTCACAGGTGGAGAGAATATGGCGAGCAGCACAGGAGGGTCAATGCTCAGAACGGGCCCGCGATTACTTACTCAGCTATGCTCATGCCGTCTATTCAAAAAAACCAAACGACCCTTGTCTTCTACCACTACTGCATACCCTCATCAAACTACATCCCAAACATCTCCCAACCCTCTTACTACTATCGTGCGTCTATTACTCCCAAGGCGACTTTGTCAGCTCCTTGTTCCATAACGATCAAATCCTCATGCTCGACCCAGAATATGTAAGCCCTGTTCCCCTCTCCTGCCTCGATCACTCGTCTGAATTCTCTCCCCGTTTCCAAAAGGTCGAAGCAATGAGCAATTTAGGTACCACCAAGCGCGCACTAGGGAGCTGGGCCGAGGCTGAAGAGTGGTGGTGGAGGGCTATCAAACTAAGACCGTCAGTTGTTCCCTAAGAAACATCTATTTAAAGAAAAAACTAACTCTTTTTTTTTCTTTGAACAGTACTTATTTTGATGCGTTCGATAATCTTTTGGGCGTCCTATGTAACCCTCAACCTCCGCCTGTCGCTCATGGAATTCATCCCGTACAGCCACCCTCAGTACAACCCCGGTACAATGAAGCACTTCGTCTCTGCACATTCGTGGAGACAGCCCTCTTTGGCCCTCTTGAACAGCAGCTTCGGCCCATCCGACTACCCGCAACAATACCCACATCACACGTCCATCGAGTTCAGAACTTGTTTTATGCCAAGGGTAATCTACTAATCGCCATGGGCAAACCTCACCTTGCCCGTCACGAGTACGAAAAAGCCCTGGAGGTCGTTTGTGGCCCCCCACATCGGAGGTCAACCAACTCAATCACAAATTCGACTGGTGGATATGCACTCATCGACCTAGTCCTTGCCACCACCTCCATTGGCGTATTCATGATGGCACTTAACGCCAGTGCTTCGGGCTCCATCGGTGACCCCATGGTCCTCAAAGCATTATCCGCCACCGGCATTTGGGATCCAAACCAATCCGGTTACCAAACTGTCATAGCCGATCCTCTTAAAGCCGCCCAACAAAGGAGGCAAATCGTTAAGAGTAAGCTATTACAAATGGGCGGTGGCATCTTACCATGCGTCTTGCTTCTACCGGAAAGCTTGGATCAACTCATTGCGACCGTCTTAAATGCTACTAATCGTGTCCTACCTGTTTTTCAAAATCATCCGCTTTCGCCCGCAAATGGCGATCCCATGCGGAATCCCGCCTTCCAATCTGCTAACCAAACTACTAGCACTGTCCTCCTCACCCTCGCTAAATGTCTTCAAGATGCCATCTCGGCACCCATGGGAATCGGTGAAAACGAATCCAGCCTCGATGGAATCCCCCCATCCTCATCACTACTACTCTCACTTTACTACATTGCCATTACTCTCCATCCCTCCCCATCTACCTGTAACAATCTTGGTATCCTTCTCTCCACCATTCCCTCCACACTTACCCTCAACAATCATTCTCAAGGTCGCCGAGTCATCAACGGCCAACAGATCGCCCATACGTTCTATCTCCAAGGTTTACAAAAAGATCAAAACCACCCCCATCTTTATACCAACCTTGGTTCCTTACTCAAGGACATGGGCCAACTCTCACAGGCGGTGTCCATGTACGAGAAAGCCGTACGATGTAACCCAAACTTTGATGTCGCACTGGCCAACTTGGCCAATGCCATCAAAGACATGGGTCGTGTACAGGAGTCGGTTCAATGGTACGTTCGTGCGGTATCGATCAACCCGAATTTCCCAGAGGCAGTCTGTGGTCTAGTCAATGCGCTTGGCGGAGTATGTGATTGGCGCGACCGGGGTGCCGTAGGAAGTGAACCGGTCGTGGATCGACATGGAAAGCTCCTCGGTCCACCCTCACCTGCTCCAGATGGCAAACTTCGAGCCGGTTTGATGGGAAAGGTTTCTAGGCTAGTAGACAAGCAACTCGACGAGGGCATGGTCTATGGTCGGGGAGTGATGAGACAAGCAGCATCCCTTGAACAATGGCTTGAAGCAATCGCAATCGTCAAGACTGGTCGCAGGGATGGCCTCAGCGAAGAGGAGACCAAAAAGTGGCGCTCCAAGTTTGAGTTGTTTTGTGGATCCAATGCACAAGACTCGAGAATAGTCACGGCCACTGGCGCGGACAGGTACAACGAGGGTGGGTTCCTGATCCGCCTGATCGAGCGGTGCAACCGACAAATTCAACATCGATGGTATGTTGAGACGTATGGCAAGGTGGTCAAGCGGACGAAAGGCAAAGCACCCGCGATCGCTTTGCCCATCGATGGTTCCTTGAGTAAATATCGTCGATTGTCACTCCCATCAGCTTTACCCGTACCCCCAGTACCGACGGTCCTACCCTTTCACACATTTACTTATCCTTTAACCGCCCGAGAATGTCGCCTCATCTCCCATCGCAATGCCCTCCGAATCTCCCTTACCACTCTCAACCAACCCTGGATCCCTTCTTCAGTATACCCACCCCCACCGCCCCCTTGTCCAGAGATAGACGAACTTGCAGATCCGCCCGGCCTGGCTCGACTCAGAATTGGATACGTCTCGTCGGACTTCAACAATCATCCCCTTGCCCATCTCATGCAATCCGTCTTTGGCATCCACAACCGTGCTGAATTCGCCGTAGTTTGTTACGCCACAACCGCTTCCGACGGCTCCATCTATCGTAAGAAAATCGAACAGGAAGTCGAGACTTTCAAAGACGTTTCTGGTTGGACTCACGAAGAAGTCGTCAAAGAAATCCTCAAGGATCGCATTCATATGTTGGTCTATGTGTTTTAAACACTTGTTGTATCCATTTCCTCCCGACCTTAAATTGACCCATAATTTCTACTAACCCCACTCTACTGCTTCAGCCTCATTAACCTCAATGGATATACGAAGGGCGCCAAGAACGAGATTTTTGCCGCTAGACCTTGTCCTGTTCAAATGGAATTTGTCAGTCAATCTGATATTTTTTGTTCCATCCGCTCGGCAATGGCTAATGCGTGATTGTCCTTCTTGACTTACAGATGGGATTCGCTGGGACACTGGCCAGTGGATGGACTGATTGGATAATCGCCGATGTAAGTTTGTCATCTTCAAGAATCCACCAAATGGGAATCTGATCACTTTCTTGTTTTTCCCATCTATAGCCTGTTGTTTGTCCTCCCAGGATGGTCTCAGGGGAAAGGTGGAGGAGGAGACATCATCTCAGTAAACTAGAGTCTTTTTGCCACTCTCCCGACAATCAAACCTTACAGGTGGGGCCTGACCAAGAAGAGCCAAGGATGGTTGAGCTGGTTGATGATGGTCCAACTGATTTCGATGGCGATTTGGATCCGGAAAGTTTGGATGAAAGTTGGGTGTATACCGAAAAGTTTATTTATATGCCACATTGTGCGTCTTTTGGCTTTCGTTATCCTATATCGTGATAGTCTTACGTGAGCAATCCTACCCTCACTGAACCAAAGGTCGGGTGACGTTCTTTGATAGCTTATTTCGTGTGTGATCACAAGCAAGGATTCCGGGAAGAATTGGCGCAAGATATCAGTTGTGGGGTCGACATCAACGGAATTCCGCTCAACTTCAAACGCGAACCACTTCAGCAACAAGTGGTCCGACCGCTTACCGCACAACAACCGCCTGCTCTACCCAAGGAACTGGCTTGTAAAGAATTCGAATGGGAGCAGGAAGAAGCAAAGCGCTGGAAGATGAGGAAGGAGATGTTTCCGGACCTGGACGACCAGACAGTGATTTTTGCGAACTTTAATCAGCTATACAAGGTAACGTTTCATGCCTCATACTCCATCTCTTCCCTTGCTGTCGGATTCTAACCCTTGTTTCTCTGATGATCGTTGAAAAGATCGACCCCCTGATCTTCAAGTATTGGCTGGAGATCCTTGCCGCCATTCCTAATTCAATCCTATGGCTCCTCAGGTTCCCTGCACCGGGAGAGCCCCATCTCAAGATCACTGCCGAAAGATGGGCTGGGCGAGAGGTTGCTGGACGGATCCGGTTCACCGATGTGAGTCATCCATCTAAACTGGTGTTGTGGTAAACTAATATATATATATTGATTTTTCTCTCTTCATTTCTGTTTCCTCAGGTCGCGCCGAAACCTATCCACATTAAGAGGGGAAGAATTGCAGATCTCTTCTTGGATTCGACTGAGGTCAGCAGGTTTTTTTTTTCTCTTATTATACTGCATTATTCTGCCACTGACTGGTTGTAATAGTGTAATGCGCACACGACAGCTGCCGAGTGAGTGTGGATTATTTCCTCAATCAACTTTGGATGACTTTGACTAAAACCCACTCTTCACGTGGTTTGATTGACAGTATCTTATGGAGTGGGACTCCCATTCTTACCCTGCCCCGACCAACGCACGCTCACAAGATGTGCAGTCGGGTGGCAGCTAGTATTGCCCTTGCGACCGGGCACGGATCACGGATGATTGCGACGAGCATGGAGGATTACAAGGAGCGGGCAATCCGGTTTGGGCAAGGCGTGCGGTACGTGCCGCGGCAGATGAGTGCGGGGACAGGGGGATACATGTCTGGACAGCTAGTGGAGGGCGGGTTGATCGAGTTACGCCAACGGCTATTTTTTAACCGGGAAAAATCGGCCCTCTTCGATACGGTTCGATGGACCAGGAACCTCGAGCGAGGACTCTGGGAAGCATGGCGTCGGTTTGTCGAGGGCGAGGATTGCGAGGAGTCCGCCGAATGGCAAGCTGGCTTGGACAACGACATCCTCGCTAAACGCTCCTGCTCAATTTGGGTCCAGGATCTCGACGACAATGACGACCTGCTCATCGATTTTAAACGCGCTAGACTCGAACGCACTCAATTCATCGTCAACGAAATGCGCAATGAATCCGCCGATCCTTGAGCATTCTCTCCCCTGTATGCCTCTTTCTTATGTTCCTCTTCTTGCTCGATTATGTATTGATTTCTTTTGTGCCGAAATAAAAATAGTTCTAGGAATTTCATAGGCAAAACAAGCCCCACACTGGATTCTTTTTTCACTCTTGATATCGAACTCTTTGATCACACAAAAAAAAAAAATGAGAAGTCCAAAAAAAAACAAAGTCTATATCACATACCATGCTCAAAACGAAAAAAAAAAATCGATTACTGAGAAGAGAAAGTTGGGTTGTTGTCACTTGTTTTCTTGATTTTTCTTTTTTTTTTCTCTGGATTTGGGTGGATTTCATGGTCATTATTATCACACACACATAAACAAATTTATATATACATATATATACATTTCTCTCTCTTCTGTTTTCATCTATCATATCTATATATATATATATATATATCTAGGATTCTCTCTCTCTCTCTCTTCTCTCTACACATCCCATTTGCTTGCTTGAAAACAGAAAAAGAAGAAACAAAAAAAAGCCATAGATTTTTCTTTCCTCATGATCTCTTTCCCATGAAATCTTTCTCTCTCTTGTGCATGTGAGTATGTGTGTGTGTGTGCTTTCATTTAGTATATTGGGTGATATATATCCATGTGTGTGTGTGTGGTGGTTGTGTTTTCTTGTCTCCTCCTGCTCATCCTCCTCCTAGCTCTTAGATGCTCTCTCTTGGTCTCTCTCTTGCTGCAATCTTGATTTACTCCTTTTCATTGCCCAGAATAAAGAATAAATACAAAAGATGTGGATGTGAACTGATGAATGTAGAATTTCTGTGACAGTTATGTAAGCAGTAGTGGTACTCCTCCTCCTGATATCTATTCCATGCATATACACCAGCACTGCCACCACCAACAACCACAAAAAAGAGGGTGGGTGGAGAGGGCCTTGGTCTTTTCAAGGACTTATTAAATGGGCATGGGTTGGTAGAGAGGATCATTGTGTGTGCACTGGAGTTGAATCTGCTTGTTTGAGGGGGGGTTGGACATGTTGCTGCCACTGGAAGAATAGGAGGGGGGGAGGGGCTTGTTTTGTGGTGGCCCATCCTTGGAGTTGGCACAAAATGGGAGTTTATTATTCTTGGTGTTAATTTTACTGAAATCAGATGTGTGGGAACTACAACTCAGAGGCTCATATGAGTGGGGAAGTCAATGGGGCAAACAGTCTGGGGATCTCTGTTGGGAAAGGGTGGGTGGGAAAGATTTGCATGATTCAATGGAACTCTTGCTTGTAACTAGCTCAGGTTCAATAGATTATATACAAGCTGGTCATGTTGTGGCTGAGAAATGAATCAAGACCATAAATAAAACCATAAATAAACAATCAATGAAACAGTTCTGTGAGACTAAAATGAAGTGAAGATGAATACTACACAAGGGCTCATTGGCTCCAGGGATGTGACATGTCATGTTCTCTTGCTACTAAGAAGAAAAAAAAACCTGAGATCTTGGTGATTAATTTAGATTGATCTTAATGATGGAGATGAAAGAGAGCTGTTCAGAAATGAGTAGGAAGAAAACAAGAGAATTTCTACAGGATGCCAAGGACTGTCTTCTTCTGGTTACATACGCACATTGCAACAATGAAAATGAAAAGTTAGATACTTCTTTAAATTATGGCATTCAAGGTTTTTCAGGAATGATGAGGATTACTTTTGTGAAAAAAAAAACTTGCTCTGGGAGCATCTGGTGCTTGCATCCTCATGTTCTACAGTTGTCATATACCCTATGTTTTTGTGGAGCAGACTGTTGGTGGTGTGTGAGACTGTGGTGGGATAATGTGCATGTCTTGTTGTAAGTGTCAAGTGTAAAACCTAGTGGATACAATAGATATTCCAAGCCCTATCAATGTGCTGAGAGCTCGCTAAATCAGAAAGTACACTCTGCAACCTTGTGATAATACCCAAGTTCTAGTCAAGTCCCCTTCTTTCTCAATGCCAGCTGGTTTAAGGTAAGAATACCCCTTTAGAATAAACTTAATTGATAAGAACTTGAGCTGAGTGGCTACTGTCCTCAGAGGTGGTGGTATTCCAGAAACTAATTTGTCAGAAACAGGAGGAATTCTTTAATTCAGGCTTTCCAGAGGTGTGAATAAAGTTCCAGTAGGAAACAAGTTTGGGATTACAAAAATGGAGCACTATAGAATGAGGAGGGCATTCATTGTAATTAAAATTTTTTATTGGGGTGAGTACCTGTCATTTTTAAAATTATGCAAACTTTTGGATACTCAGGAGTATCTCTGAGGGCATCCACATTGGAGTGGTTAAATCGCGGGGTTAGGGAACTGTAACCCGGCTTAATCCAAAAACTGAACGCATTGGTCCCAGGTTAAGCCGGTCTAAAGTTCCAAAAAGCTAAGAAACTGGCTAAGTGTTGCTAAATTTAGCGACGCTTAACCTGAGGTTAGGGGCACCTCCCCTGCAACTGTGGAGGTTGAGAGTATCCACACTCCTCAACCTCACACTAGCTGGTGATAAAACACCAGACCAATGCGCTTGGGCATCGCTGGTCAGCTAACCTCGGTCTAACCTTGGGTCAAGTTGACCTGAAAACTGACCAAACAAATGTGGATGCTCTAAGGCTGAAATTTCATATTAAAATTGTCTGTTGGTTTTGCATTTGTGTACTAATTTAGAATGAACTCAAGGAGGGATTTTTTTCCCAGTTTTGGTTTGGATTTTTTTCTTCTTTGGGTGATTTTGATTGGGCTTAGGTTTGGAAAAGGTGATGATGTGAGAAGCTGACTTTGGTACTGGTGGGGAAGGTTGAGGATTTGGTATAATGGATTTCTTGGTTTTAAGAGGAGTATCAGAGGAGGCTTCTTGATCTTATTTTTTTAAGTACTGGATTGAGGGATGGCCATATTGTTGTCCAAAGATCCAATTTGAAAAATCAAGTTAGACCAAATGAAAAATGAATGTGTGGATAATGATGGATAGAACACTTGTCAACTACAGAGGCAATATCAACATACCTGACATTCCATATGAACATGCCTGACATTTCCCAAGTAGTTACAAGATAATATTACATAATTAATGCTGTTAAATTATGTAATAAGTTGTTAAAATATTAATATTTAATATTATATTACTTGTACTGTACTTTATAAGAACAATCACAGTACAATTAATATAATACACGTAACCCAATGAGTAAATTACATGACTAAGACAGTACTAGAACATTAATAAACTTTAAAAACCTGATTATAAATTATTATAACAGGTTTTGCCTAGTTTTGTCTGACCTCAAAAGGTTCTGTTTAGTTTTGCCAAGTTTTGTTCTGTCTACGCATATTTTGTCATATTATTTTATATTTTATTTTACCTTATTCTATTTATTATTCTAGCCGTAAAATATAACATAAAATAACTTAACTTACAAAATATGCGCCTCAAATATGCTTATAAATATTATAATTAATAATAATTAATTATTTAAAGCATAAGCACCTCATTT
>SMGU01001631.1:0-31999 GCA_004348175.1 Puccinia novopanici
AAGAAAAGAAAAGAAAAGAAAAGAAAAGAAAAGAAAAGAAAAGAAAAGAAAAGAAAAGAAAAGAAAAGAAAAGAAAGAAAAGAAAAGAAAAAAGATTAGAATAATTGTATCCAGTAAACAGCGAGAAAAGCACTTTTTTTTGGGGAGTTTTTTTTTAGACCAAAAATGCTCAGTTTTTGATGTTCTAAATGCTCAAGAAAAAATTCAAAAATATTCAAATTCCCCCCACCTGAAATAAAGATTCCCCCTGGGGGGAAATTGAATATGTTTGTAGTGTTACATGAGAGGGAAAACGACGAGGACCTTGAGTGAAATGGAAAAGCCCGTTCTTGAAACCAACGTTTCCGTCCCACCGATCAAAAAAACCAATCGACAGAACCGTACCACGAATTTGCTTGCAAAGTAGGACGTTGCTGAGAACTAAGTCACCATGCTCAGTTGGAATTCGAGCCTCGCCGATGCCATCTACGGGAATGCAGTCTTCAGACGCCACGCGCAGTCTTATGTTAGCCGGACGGAGAGAGGAAAAAAAATCTGGTCGCGACGTTACGTGGTTGGTTGCCCCACTGTCACACAGAATGTCATTCTCATGATCAGGTGTAGCCGAGACCGACGCCAGATTTCCGTCGCTGACAATCAACCGACCAGACAAGACCGATGATTTTTTGGGTTGCCAACCAGGGTTGCCGTTTCTTGGATCGGGGAGGGGCGGAAGACCTTTTTTAGTTCTGGGACAATCAGAGGCCCAGTGACCCCATTCCCAGCAAACATTGCAGGGAAAGGCGGCCGTGAGATATTTTTTACCCCACGAATCGGCTTCAGGCTCTTGTCGACTGAGTGACGAATGATTCTGACGACCACGGAAACCACGAGAAGACGCGCCCCCGCGTCCTTTGCCACCACGTCCGGACGAAGCTCCACGAGTTGTCGAAATGTCCATGAGTGACGAAGAGGACGAAGTCAGATGAAATCGCGAGGCCAGATGGAGGACGTCGGTGGAGGAGATGTCCAGCTTGGGATCGATAGCGAGTCGAGCATCGAGGGCATCAGTCAGTCCCGGGCCATAACGCTTAAGACTGGCGATGAAAGACAGAGCTAGTAACTTATCTGCTGTCAACCCCCCCAATCGCTTCTCTATGTCGAGCCAGCTCCTCTTCATAGACTCATAGCTGGCAGCAGGTGAATCTGAAGCATCCGGGGCTAGAGCGATGTCAGACCATCGACTAATGAGAAGCGACCAGGAAGGGGTTCCAAATCGCGCCTCAAAGGATTTCCAAGCCCCGTATGCATTCATTCCGTTGAGGGAAGAGCACAGCTCCGGATCGACGGACGAGTGAATGATAGCCAGGACACCATTTGAAGTGTCAGGGTTCTCATTGTACCTGTCATGACTGAAGTAGTCGTCCTTCTTGGTGACCGTCCGTACCGTGTTCTGTACGACCGCGGCCCACAACGGATAATTCGAACCGGTGAGCAAAAGGGAAGGCTGTATATTCCTCCCCAGTTGTTGCCACTGAAGTTGATTTCCGGCCGACGCCGATTGAGACACGGTGAGGTTCTTCATCAAGAGGAGTTTCAACATCTCCGTGTTGAAATTTGCCAAACCATTCTTATTGACCTCCTCGTTCAGCATCGCCGTGAAATCGGGCTCGTCAATTGGTGTATTTACCTTTTGGCCATCGGTTGGCAATTGGTCTGACAGACGACCGGCCGATTGATCGAATGGCGAAGAAGCGGGGGGTTGATCAGAGGTATCCTTGGCCTTGCCCTTGGACGGTCCCTCTGAAGGTTGATCCAAAGGTGACGAAACGGGGTAAAGACCAGGCATGAAAGGATTTCGAGAAGTGTCGTGGTCGGACATGTTCGTCGAGGAAAAATGAAGATTGGACTGTCGCGGTGGTGTGACTCGAGAAGTGAAGTCAGGAGTGATGATAGTAGGCTTGTTTGATCTGGTGTTGACCATATAAGCCGGAGATATCAAGGTTGACGAGAATAAGTGGGGTAATAAAGTTAAGGACGCCAAGGATATTAAGAAGAAAACTTAAAAGATCCAAGGTTCGAGATGAGTGGGATGACTACAAGGTGGTAGAAAAATCCCCGATTAATGTTTAACTAATCAAAAAATCCAAAACCGAGAGGTTACGCTCGCTGGTAACAGCGCAGGCTCATAACCTGTAGAGCGATGTACGGATGGATTGAGAAATAGGTAAACTCCCCCAAGGGAAAAACTGTATTTCTGAGTAGAGACAGTATTTATAGTATGTACAAACTTGTATTTGGGTTGGTGAGAAAGGAAAATCATGGAAATAAAAGTATGGAAATATGATAAAAGCATAGAAAATATTTGATAAAAAATAAGAACATACTTTGAGAACAACAGGGAGGACTGCGGCAGGACCGGCTCTTTTTGACAGCTTGTCTCATCTGGCAGTCTGCCCGCAGTCCCCTCAGGGTCGTGGGGCCGTCCGCCACCAAAACCAAACTATGCTGAAATAGTCCAGAGGGATCTCCCCCTGTACTCGCTGGAGAAGCGGAGAAGGATATAGATTTGTCTCCAAAGAGGCCCCTTCCTTCAGCCTCCATCCATTGCCCATCAGCCCAAAGAACATGACGGTGGCAAGTAGTAAGCAACTTGGGTACATGTCATAAAAGCCTCTGTCACTGTTACATTTCCCAACTGGCCCCCATCATGGCAGTTGCTCTTATTCTGCACTTCGTTAAGGCAATGTCTGCTTGGCAACCAAAATGTACTGAAGAGGCTGGCTCCAGTGGGTGGAATGGTATGTGTGAGACTGGTTGCAGCCGGGATAAAAGCATTGGTTTGGAGTGAGTCCAGCCTAGGAGGGGAGACTGATGAATGCCTCAGCCCGGTGGTCACCTCCTTTCGACGGGATCCAGCCCATCCTACTCGCCTCAACAATTATAACTCAGCGGGTTAAACCATTCCAGAGGGACTGCCATTCTCGGCTCGGCCCGTGTACTGGAGCTTTGCCCTTCAGACAAAGTGGACTGGGGTCGAGTCACCCCGGCAGGTAGTAGGTTGATGGCCTCTAATGCGGCCCCCTCCATCGCAGCCTGGGAGGGACACGGATGGACTCAAAATGAAGCCAGTCGACCCAGCTATCCAGAGCCGGAGAAGTTGCATTCACTGGGCATGGAGCACATGAGCTGTGGCTCATATAATTTACATCACATTATCCCCAGTCCAGTTCCATTCTTGCATTTTGTTAACCCGGATCAATTCAAGGTACCTTCCTCCTCATCAAGCGTGTTTGTTCCCGGGTGTAATGCAATTTAACTCACTTGGTCTGGCCTGGTGTGCTTGGTGCTGGCCGTCCAGGCCGATTGAAGCTGCTCAACGATGTGGACTCTATAAATACACCCATCATCACTGTCGGCATTCCAATCTTTCTCGCACCAAAGCTCGCATCCATCCTATCCACACCAGTCTTATTATATCCCAATCGAACTTTTATATAAGTCCTAATACTTCATCCACAGACCCAACCATGTCCTACGTCCATTGTCAGCATACGTCTGCCGATACGGCTTCTTGCCGATGTCCGGTATGGGAAGCACCCGAAGACAACCACGACCAGTCGGCGATGCTCTGCGATACCTGTGGCCATCGCGCAGAATGGCATCAGGTGGACTCAGCCGAGGAGGGAGAAGAGGAGAACTGCAAGTCCAGCTGGCCTAATGGTCAACCATGCACCTGCCCAACATGGGTTCCCTCCGAGGATCCCACCAAGAACTCAGGATGCGCTCTATGTGGCCACAAAAAAGGGTGGCATCGACCCACCATTGTAAGTGATCACCATATCCACAAAAACCCAGCTGCTCGTTGTTGATACAAACCTCTGTCTTTCTTTCTTTTCAGACCCGGGATTCTTCTACCCAGGGAACTCCTTCCAAAATGCAACCCAACCCCACCACGCCAGAAGTCTTGAAGCCCCAAAGCACCAATTGGCATTCACGCGCACAATCCTGTGGCACTGGGAAGGATGCCGGCGGGCTGAGAGTGCGCACCTACTCGGCCAACTCATGGGCAGGGAACAAGGCTGGTTCATCTACCAACCAATTCTCAGACTCTCCAAGGGCCCAGTCCATTCGCTCCTTCACCCCGGAAAGCTCAGCCATTTCTCCAAGCTCCGTCTGGTCGTCCACCGGCCGAATCCCGGCGGTACAAAATCCCGCAGACGACATCCAACTGGCCGCGGAACACATCCGCTTTATTCTTTCTGAGCTCGACGGTGATGAGGAGGAGGAGGCCTCGAAACCAGAAGTCAGCTTCCCAGATTCACGAAGCCGTTCCAGAGCGCCCAGTAGCAGCGCCTCCCAATCCTCCTTATTCTCCTACGTGGCTCCCGTGCCGCATCTGCATTGGAGAGGCGACGGAAGGTCTCCCTCACCCTCTGTGAGAGCCTTCGACACCGCATCGATCAGATCCACTTCATCCTTTGAATCGCAGGCAACGCGACGCAGGTCTGTGGATTTGAACAACACTTCTGCTGCTAGCATGTCCTTCTCGTCCATGATGGAAGGCACGCACTCCAGGACCCAGTCACAACACGACTACCAGATGAGGCTCAGTGAATTGGATCTGAGTGACCACAGCCTGTCGCAGGATGCTCCGGCCAAGTCGCCGCTGCGTCAGCCGCCCCTCACCATCCCTCTGATGGCCCAGACGACCTCAGAAACATACGTGGAGGAATTGCCGGTCAATCGACCCAAACATCCCTCGGAGGAGCGATCGGGTAGATTTGCGGCCAAGCCTACCGACATTGCCGCCAACACCCCGTTGGACGATGGATCACCGATTGGGAAAGTCAACCCCTTCCAAGCCAACATCCATGCCGTCATCCATCAGGAGATACCGGTCCTGGACCACCACACCAGCAAGACAATCGGCCTCCTCAAGCCGGTCGCCTTATCGGAAAAAGGGATCTTGAATTCGCGCAGAGAGACGGTGGAAGCGCACCCAAGCCACGACCAAGCCTTTTCGCTCTCCATTTCGCCCCCGCCCTCCTCGACGGTCTTCTCTCCCGGAGATTATCTGAGCGTGACGATCCAACTGAAGAACAGCACCACGGAGCAGGAGATCCTATCGCCGCTGGAGTTCGAGCACCAGCTGCAAAAGTGGAAGCGCATCACCTTCGAGCTGGCCGGCGTCGTCACCCAACATGACAACCTTGAACACCAAATCCTCTCCCTCCAACAGCCCGTCCATCGCGCCGACCATCGCCTACCTAATAACCCCCTCAAAACCGGCTGGCAATTCAAACTCCAAATCCCCCATCACACTAATTGTCCTTGCGGGCCCGGCCATCTCCCCTTGCCAAGTAGCTGCTCTAACTCCGTCGTGCGTTTCTTCTTGCAAACTCCCGCAGAAGTCTAATATCTTCACTAATCACGGCCTTTTCTCTTCTGGCGTTAAATAGGGACATGTTAATTACCACCTGATCTTGAAGGGGAAAAGGAAGACGTTTTTAACCAAGGGGTCGGCAGCAGCGGAGAGGTAATATAACCCGCCGTCCTTTTAAGTATTTATGTTTAACTCTAAGACGCTAATCTTTGGTCTCTTTTTTCATTATTAAATATATTTAGCAAATTATTTGTTTGTTTAAATTTGAAGAGCCATTTATCTGCAACGCGTCAAAAGCTCCTCACGTCTCCTCAGTCGTTCCGCTCGTTGTCGACATGGATAAGCTTGAATGCGGGGCACAGAGCAGCGATCAACCGGACACTGGTGAGTCACCACCCAACCCACAAAAAAAGAGTGTTGTCCCATATTAATCGAATTTCCGCTTCCCCCTTGCCTGAACATATTGACGACAGCTCACATATCAAGTGGAATATGTGACGAGCAAGATTCTGAAGATTTTTTACGACGTAGATCTAGATTTATCCGCGGATTCGGAGGGGAACAACCGAGCGAATGCGGGCCTCTTCGGGGACCTGTCGGCGAGCCTGAGCGTGAGCATCACGTCGGTGAGCGAGCTGATCACCAACACGCAAGCGAGCGGTGTGGGCGGCGATCATAATCCTCGTGACAAGAAGAACGAGGCGCATGAGGCCAGCCATAAGGCGCGCGACTTCCGCTCCAGGCCCGTCCCCATCAGGTCGGACAAAACCGGCATAGTCACCTGGAGAATCTCCGGCTATCTTGAGGTGAGCCAGCCGTCCAAATACCTGGCGTATAATCAACCAAGAGCCTGACTGACTCGCCTCCCATATTTTACCAAAGATGGAGCTCCTCGACCCGCCCCACTACCTCTCACCCGACGCCCCCAGCCCCCGGAAATGCTTGTTGGGCCAACTCCGCGCGTGTGCCGGAGCTGCGCCCTCCAACAAAAGTCCCTCGCAATGGATCCTCAGGGCCTCCATCCAATCCGTCCTTCTCTCTCAGCCAATCAACATCTGCGGCGCATTAACCGAGCTCCAGTCCTCGTGTGCCGCCAGATCAATCTCCCAAGGAATCCCTCCCACATTTCAATAACTCTCGATCCATGCTTTTTTTCTTGACTATCCGCCGGCCGCCCGTCAACGACTTTCTCAATATCAATTCAAATGTTTCCTTGCTCTGATTTTTTTCTTGTTCCGTCCGACTAGTTCGTGGTCCGTTCATGGTATCATTTCTGACATATCAACCTTGATGGTTGTTAAATAAATAAAAAACACTAATTATGAGTCAAATATTCCAGTTGTTTAATTTAATGTATTTTCCTGGTTCCAAGTTTTGAAATGTGAGCAATATCTCTCGGATGACTGCAACAGAAGTGAATGCAAAGTCAGCGATTGCTTTCGCATCCACAATCTTGAGGGTAGGGAGCGGACCCTTCTGATGATCAGGCTCGAGGAACAAAGTCAAGGTTCCAATTCGTGGAACATGATCCAGTCCTTGCAGCAGCTCAACAGCTTTCCTAATTCTAGCTTTGTCGTTAGATCTGGCAAATAATGATCATCATGTCAGGAACAGAATAATTTGACATAGTTTAGAACGACTGACTTGAGCGAGACTTGCATCGCATCGATCATTTGTTCCAGAGTCTCAGGCTCGAGATGCTCCCCGAATAGATGATCCACGCGATGGTGATCAAGTGTCTGAGGCGAGACGAAGTGACGTCATTAATCGATACTACATAACTGCAATGAAGCCAGCCACGACGTACTTACTTCTAGTATCGAGCAACGGAGCTCGGGCTGACTTGACATACCCCACCTCATTTCAAAATCCGAAAAACTCTTGATGGGTGGTATAGTAGAATTGGTTGAGGAAGGACTAGATTTCCACATCTTTTCAGCTTCAACCCTAGTGATGTGGTTACGAGAGCTCATGAGACCCGATGATTTTTCCTCCTTCTTTTGTCTTATTTGTTTCAGGTCACCAAAGCTGGTCCCACCAGGAGCAAGGTTGGAGGATATTGTCTTAGGGTGTGAGGAAGTGAACCGTTTAGTGGAAACTTCTTTCATCAAGTTATTGGAGGACCTTCCGTCCAGAAGAGCCGCACTGGACGAGGGACCGGCAGTCGGTTGATTGGCGCTAGATGTTTCCGAATCTGAGCTGGCAGTGGAAGTTGACAAAGGTGCCTCTGCTGCTGGCAAAGAAGCATTTTCACTCGTGGCCTTGTCCTGCAGGAGACAGCGATATTGATGAGGAATATTCGCTGGTTTTGTCTGAATGGTAATGCTGACAAACCTGGATGTGCGACTTGACAGTTTCCAACTCGGCGGAGATACTCGTGTTATTAGGTTCGAGGGCGAGGGCGGCCATTAAGTCTTGATGATGATGAGGAGGATAGGGATTATGATTGGCAGGTATTCTGATAAGCCACACAGGTTATGAGACCGCAGGACGGCATGATGACAACAACAATTACGATAAAAAACACACCCTGAAGGGCATCGTCCCATTTGTTGAGGTGCCTCCTTGCGGTGCCACGTCTGAAAAGGGCCTTGCAGTTGGGTTGGGGGACAAGTTCGAGCGACTTTGTGCAGTCCGCTTCGGCTAACTTCCATCTACAAAATCATATTTACTCATGAATGTGCTCATGTTGAGCCTGTCAACAACATCGCAAGAGACATACTGGTTTAACTTGAGACGCGCCAGTGCCCGATTACATGGTAGAATGTGATCCGAGGGGTCGGCCTTGATGGCAGAAGTGTAATGCTCCACGGCCGCCTGGAAGTTTCCGCTCTTGAAAGCCTCATTACCCTGCCGTGCGTGTGGGTTCAAGATGACTCGCTATCAATCAAACAAACTTGACCGATATGGCACAAGATTAAGTACACACCTTATCCTTGAATACTTGAGCCGCCGGCCGCTTCTTCGCTGGTTCCATGTCGTCGATGGTTGTTTCCGTTCACCGATTCTGGGCCTGACCTGTACCGGCCGGCTGATTCGGGTTCCCCGCCTTTGGGGCGACATGGGCTGCGGGGACTACCCCGTGGCAGCAGACCTTCCCAAGCCAAAGAGATCATCCATCGTCGACAAAACAACTTTGGCGGACGCGATGGCACCCACAACTATGCCGAACGTCGAATGGGCCGGTTGGGTTCTGGAAGCCGCCGACCACGCCTCAAACAATGGATCTCGCTCTTGCGACACTTACCGAAGAGCTGCAAGGGTCATCCGTGCTCATAACCAGCCCTTTCACCATCCCAGGGAAGCACTCGTTCTTAGTGGCGTCGGGGAAGGCGTCGTCAGATTAATCACTGCCCGCTTACAGGAGAAGTGCAATGCCACTGGGGATCCCTTCCCAACCGAACGTGCGTCATTTGTCAGTCTTGTGTCTTCCCAGATCTCCTCTTATCTATCTATGTATAAACGCATCTGATCTGGAATTCGTCCAAATCTCCGCTCTTCTCGTTCCTCGCACACATAGCACCCAACCTCAAGAGAAAAAGGAACGGATCTAATCAAACTCGTCCCAGGAAACGACCCGAAGATATGCTTACTGCCGAGGAGAGAGCACTCGATTCTTGCAGCTCTGACGACCAGAATCAACCACCACCCTCGCAATCATTCAATCCAATGAGTATCAGCCTCCCAGACTCAAATGAAAAAGACTCGCCAGCGGAAAAGCAAAGCGCTAACTGCCGCAGAACGCGCACTAACGCCGAAGAACGCGCTCTTGACGATCCCTCCTCTTGCACCGATTCTGATGAGCCAACCAACGCGCCCAAAACCCAACGCAAATCTCGTACCACCCGGAAGAAATATATACCCAAGAGGCGCACAGGCTGCTTATGGTATCTCATCGCCATGAGCATTCTCACCACGAACGTGCGGGCCCATTCACCAAATCGGACATAATCCAGCACGCTCAAGAGTACTGCGATTCTAGTTACACGGAAAGAGCGAGCAGGGAGGCGGAGCCGGCAATAGTGGTCATTACACTGCCTGGAACATGTATGTGCTTGGAAATAAAATCAATCTCTTACCTACCTGAGCTCATCCCCTCCTTTTTCAACCCCGCAGGAAAAAACTTCTCACAGAGGGGCTATCTGAATCCAACGCCGGCGGCCGGGCGAAATTCACTCTTACCCAGCAGGATTCGAGGTGGGCTCGATCTTGGCTGAGCAAGAAGGTCTTAGTCTCGTCCCATTCGATAAATCAAATTACCCGCAGGGGCAGAGATCCTTTGATTGATTCTAACCACAACGAGCTCGACATCCCCGGAGATTCTTTGCCCAAAGCTAGTTCCTCAAATCCACTGTCAAGTCCAAGAAGGCTCTTGAAAAAATCCAACTCTCATGACTTAATCCCAACATCACCATCCAGCAAACCATTAATCCCAAAGAAGCGGTTTTGCCAAATCGCGGTCTATTCGAATTCTGGTATCTTGATCGAGGTTAGTCAGCTATTTCTGAGTGAACCCAGCTGATGGCATGTACTGAGTCTATCTCCGTTCCACCATCTACCCATCCATCTCGAACAGCCGGCTCGCGAGTCAGAAATATGGATGACGCTGATACCCGAATGCATCCTAGGACGTTCGAAACCTTATACCAAGTAGAATTGCCAAAAGCCAAATATCACATCCAGTCAAGAGAAGCTCTATTGCTGACGAAGCTCCCTTATGTCCAACAACGATGGCCGACTCGGATGCTCACATGATTGGTTGGATGTATGAGAGCAAGGCGATCCCAAATTGCCCTGGTTTTGGTCTATCAACTCACTCCCCACGATGTCGACCAGTGCGATAGCTGACCAGTCCTCTAGTATAATAACCTCAACCAACAAGAACACCTCCCCCAAGCTCCATCGTCCAGCCTCTCAAACAAGCTTCCAAGACAGCCATCTTCGAGGTCTCATCATCCAGCTATCAACGTTGCCCGCGAGGAGTCTCATTGTGGGGTCTCCTCGCAGACGACGACCGTGGCTGGATATCTGACCACGATCTCACCCCGGACCATCTGTTCAAGCCTGCTTCCTCGGGCACCACCACGCCGGTAGGCTCGGTGATCTCGATCCACTCTGACGTTGATTCTGTGTCCGAGGACCCCCTGGCCCTCGAGCATCTCAAGCCGCCCAGTCGGGTCGGGTCTTGCGAGATTATGTTGAGTGGCACAGCGCTCTCACAAACAGTCGTGGGGTGGAGCGCTACCAACAGTCCCGACAATAACAGTTTTTCGGTCTCAGAACCCGTCAGCAGTCGGCCCAGTGGTTGCACCCTGGGGGCAATCTCAGGCGGACATCTAGCTTGGTCTCTGGCAGACTGTCCGACCCCACCTCGGCCGTCGACTCGCTGCCCAATGCTCGGGCATCCGTCAGCCTCCAGCGGACGCCAAGTACATTCTCCGATAGCCATTCCAGGCCGGCCTCTGTCAACGGTTTGCCGAACAGTCGAACGGTTGTTAGTCTCAAACGGACCTCAAGTACGCTCTCTGAGAGCCACATTAGTCGCACCTCGCCCAACGTCGACCTTGAGCCCGAGGTCTGGAAAGCTGGCAGTTACGACATCTGTCTGGTACTAGACCATCGCGAGGTCCGGGCAGTCAACGACCGAGATGCCTTTTACAACTATTGTGTCAACAAAGCCGCCGAACTCTCCGAATCTCACCCGTCTCCCATTCGTGTCCTTCAGCGCGCTCTCGTCCTCGGTGACGCCATCTGGATTGCCGTCCATCACAATGACGATAAGCGCGAAGTTGTTCTCGACTCTATCGTCGAACGCAAACGACTTGACGATCTGTGCTCTAGTATTAGGGATAACCGGTTTGAGGAACAGAAAGTACGTCTACAATAATTCGTGCCTGCTTGAAGATATGATCATTCATTCACGAAAGCTGATGGATGTAACCCAATATGGTAGGCTCGGTTGAAGAGATCAGGACTCCGAGATCCGATTTATTGGTTGAAGACTACAACACCCAATCAAACCTCGAAAGCGATGGACAGATGATCTACACCTCCAAGTTCGAGACAATGCTGTTAAACGACTTCCAGCTCGAAACAACGCCTGATTGGAAGGCCTCGGTCGAATTCTTGATGAGGCGGACGGAGGTCTTGCGGGATCTGCATAGGGTTAGCACATAGACTTCTATCATCTTGTCCCCTTCCTTTATGCTTCTCATTGGATCACGAAAACAAAACAAAAAGTTGATCCAGGTGATATAACTTCTGTATGATTTGGATTGGGTAGACGATTGATCTGTCGATCATCCCAGACTCGGAGATCGATCGGACGACTTATCTGCTCAAGCTGACGAACCTGCGAAGGAAGGAAGGAGGTCGGTACTGGGTGACGAGCTATGGCTCGTTTGAGGAATTGAATGGCAAATCGACGACGCTGACAGTACGGCAGCTGTGGGGCCGGATGGTCAGCTGTCTGCCGGGGATGAGCGCGGCCAAAGCGACGAGCATCGTCGATCATTGGCCTACTCCCAGCCAGTTCTGGGCCGCCGTCAACACCCATGCCTCTCTTGATCCCTCCGCTGGTCCCTCATCCGATAACACCCCTGGTCCTGGATCGAACGCATCGCTAACTCACCCCTTCCTTCTTCTCATCTTCCTCCGATCACTCTGTCACACCTTCTACTCCTCAAGGCAGCGACTCTGGTGGCTCTGCTACCGCTGGTGCTTCCAACGCTACCAGCGCTCGTATCGGCCCCACTCTATCTAAACGGCTCTGGGACCTCTACACGTTATCCGACTACGATTCCTCCTCATCATAATATCATAACCCATAACCCATCCCTCTCACCTATGTTTTCGCGGGTTTTTTTTTTTTTTCGAAATGCATTTTTAATTTGTTTAGCCTGAGGATCATGTGTGTCCGACTAGCTTTGTTTTAGCGCGCTTTTCATCTTCCTTAAATCAAGACCAGTCTCATCTATTCCCGCTGTGTTTCTGTTTTACTGCTCAGCTACATTCCCATTTTTCCTTCCTATTGTGCTTGTGTTGGAAAGGAATCAGTTTTTCTTTCTTTTTTTTTTTTAAAAAAAAAAGAAAATTATCGCAATAAGAAATATCTAGCCTAGAAAGAGAATCAAAAAAAGTTAGGTGATCTAAAAAATTATACTCAGAATGTATAAAAAGAACTTTGGCCAGTTGATCTGCACAGAAAACTACGCAACTCAAGCGGCCAAAATTCCTGCATGTGGTAAGATATGACAGGGATGATATGACTTGCATGTATTTTGGCTGTGCAATCTGCACAGTTTTCTGTGCAGACAACTGCCCAAGATCCTGGCAAAGTCACTTGCAAGTACTGCTTGAGAGTCCCACTATTATTTCTTTTCTTTTCTTTCTAAGAAAAAAAAAGAGAATCTCTTGTGTAGTTGGGATCAGGGCATGTACAGTTGTGGAATAGGTCTTGAAGTGATGACATAACTTTAGTGAAGGATAAGGTAATAGAGACAGTCAATGACGGCAGTGGTATGTAGCTCCAGAGCCACCATGGGGTCATGAAAATTATCAGTACAATTCCATAGTGTGTACATGTCAGCTATGAGCATGAAGCTTGGGGCATCCATTGGATGTGCAAAGTCATGATGCTGAGAGCTAATAAAAGAAGAAATTACTCACTGATACCTTTACTAATACACAAGTTAAACTCAAGTCCCTTCTTGTCCAATTACAGATGGCTTAAGGTAGGAATATGTCCTTCAGATCAAATTAGTTGAACAGAGGTGAAAACTAATTAAAGCCACTCCTACAGGAAGTTAGCAACAGAAATTGCTGAAGGAGTTGACAAGTGCTTGAGCTGATTGGCTTACTTGTCAGAGGTTCTTGCATCAACTAATTTATGAGGAATGAAGTGATTCTTTTTTCAATAGGGATTTTAAGAGGACTGACCAAGTTTACAGGAAAAAAAAAAAATTGGTAATGAGGAGATGGAGCACTACTCTAAAGGTAGGAGGAAGGTATTCAATTTACTTACTATTGTATGTGGGGGTGAATTGCTAAGGATCCAAGCTCTAGGCCAGAAAAGGCCACCTTTTACATTCTCCTTTGTTGTATTGCACCATTCTAAACTTGAATTATGTGATAATGATGTCATCTTGCACTATATAGTTCATTTGTATACTTCAATTAATTCTATGTGCCCTTGGCATCATGGTGAATTATTATAACCAATTGCATCATGTTTTATATATTGAATAGAATGAATTGGAATAGGCTTCTCACAGATGTGCATGTGTAACTTTCTCATTTTTTCATTAACCCAATTCAAACTACAATTGAAAAAGTGCTACAATTGAATTGTAATCCTATTGAAGCTGTACTTCAGTTGAAATCCTGCAGAAATCACCTCTCCCACTGTTCAAATAAGTCTTGAAATGGATTCAATTTGTACTCAAGTAAATATTTTATTATTTTATGTAAATACTAGCTGCACAGTCCACACCATCAAATAACCTAATAATTCTTAGGGTACTTTGAGTTTTATCAAACTACTAGAAGGACTAAGAATATGGGGTTAGGCCCAGTGGGTAAACCCATGTAAAATTACATGATAAATAAGTTTCTGAAATGATATTTAAGTATTTCTAAATATTAAATGAGAATAAAATACTATTATTACAGTTATGCAGGCTTTTGGATACTCTGGTGTATCTCTAAGGCTGACAATGCTACTCAATTGCAAAAATTCAGTAGCTTCATGTCACCATATTTGTATTCAGCTCAAATATTTCCTGGTGTCTGTTAACCAGGTCCTTAGAGGGCATAATAAACAAAGCTGCTTAAAGTTACCTGTTTACTTTCCTATGTTGAGTTATTTTCACTCATTTTCTTCTAAGGGGTTTTTTAAAAAACCTCATCACCCTCTGTTAAAAAAATCCCAAAACATTGTTCAACTAATTCAGAGGTTGTGCAGATCTCTGAAGATGTTTCTGGTGCACATTGCAGCCCCTGAGCCCACATTTGGGGGTTTCCCAACCAATAAAGTGTTAAGTTAAGGGGGTCAGTCTTTTAAAACCCAAAAAATAAGGATAAAACCCCTTTTAACCTGCTATTTTTTGCTTGTTTTATTTTATTAAAAAATTTCCAAACTCACAAAAAGTTATAAAACCCTAAATATCTCTCACAACCATATTTTTCCAGATTTTCAGCATTTTTGAAGCACTTTTAGCTAGAGGGATATTATTTTTGAATCAAGATTGCTGGTAAGTGGAGTTGATCCAGTAATTTCTATCTATAAGAGCATTCACCCCCATAGTTGTTGAATTCTTTGGTACCAAGCCCCGTGCACATGTATAGCTAATTCATCCACTCTGCCTACCACTGTGACTCTTTAATTACTTACTAGCCAATGGCATGCTACCTAAAAACAACACTGGCACCACTGTTTCCACTTCACTCACTTGGTGAATCCACTTCAATCCCATTTGGCATGGATCTCTTCAACAATCTTCCTCACATACATCATATACCTTCCTCCCACCAGCTGTCCCCCCACAGCAGAAGTAGTTTCCCCTACCTCGCCCTTCAGGTAATTTCTGTTCTTTTTATTTTACCTGAGAAAGCACATCTCTGCTTGAATTGCCACCTTGCCTCTGGGTGCTATGCCAATCTCATCACATTCCAAGCAATACTTGAGAGGCAGGTTTACTTGCCATTTTGGAGTTGTTGGGTATGTGGAGGTCATTTCAAAGTTGTTGAGTGGTGTGGAGGCCATTCAAATTTATTGAGTGGTGTGGAGGCCATTCCGGAGTTGTTGAGTGGTGTGGAGGCCATTCAAGATTGTTGAGTGATGTGGAGGCCATTTTGAATTTTTTGAGTGGTGTGGAGATTTGCCGACCAGCTTGGCAATAGAAATTTACAGAGGCTTGGCAGCTTTTGGTAAATCTAGCAAGCCATGGGGATTTAGCAAAAGAAGATTTGCCTAGCAAGCCCTAACAAGAGCACAAGGGTTTGCATATGCATGCAAACTTGGTAAATCCCACTTACCAAGTGGGTTTACTGAGACAAGGGTGGATTCTCTAAAGAAGGAGACGTAGATAGGGTTAATTTGAGCCATAAAAACCCTTCACCAACCACATAGTGTTTTGATGCTTATATTGGGTGTATGCTTCAACCAATTTGTACTTAAATAATCCAGTGCCAGAGCATGCTCTTCTTAATCACTGAATCTAAATCATCATTTATTTGTGATCTTTGAACCCATCACAAACAGCTGTGAAACATCATTCCCTGCACCATGAGTGTCCAGATGTTGCTTGCTAGCAACCAACATTGAGGAAGCTCTAGTTGAAGCACCTCCCTTTCTGGAGGCACTCCTTTGTTTGCAGTCACTGCACTGTGGTGGTCTAACTAGGTTTCAAGTATCAAATGTGATAAAGGATCAAGTTCCCACACCATATCCCATAGTTTTATACATATTTCATCATATAATTTCCTTATAAATACTATAAGCCCCATGTCAACCACAGAAGTAATATCAACATACCTGACATTCCCCAAGTAGTTACAATGAAAATAATTACTTAATTCATCTTGTTAAATTATGTAATAATTTGTTAAAATACTTTATAAGTTGTTAAAATATTAAAATTAAATATTATATTACTTGTAAAAACAGTACAATTAATACAATATCAATCATACTATAGTCATTTACATAAAATAACCTTACATGAACCTTATTGGAACATAACACCTTAATTATACCTTGTTATAATAGGTTTTGCCTATTTTTGTCTGACCCTAAAAGGTTTTGTCTAGTTTTTCCAGGTTTTGTGTTGAGTTTTCACCAGTCGCACGCTCTCTGTGTCAGAAATGTCAGAAACCCCTCTCTGAAAAAGTCCCGCTTTCTTTCATTCCTCAAACCTAACCATATCTCAAGATCAATCAAATGACTGTTAGGGTTTGAATTCTCAGCTCTACTTAAACTGAAATCATCCCTCAGCTGCATTTATTTCTCAACCTTGTCAAGATCCTCAAGAAAGAAACTTGACTCGGCTCAACCTTATCTGAAGCATCAAGACTGCTCGCGTACAGTAAAGCCAAACCACTGTCATCTACTCTTCATCTCACCACACTCATCATCTTCTCTTCTTATTCAGCCCGACACATCTCAGACCATCCTTCAATCCTTTCCTTCCTACAAATCACCTCCTCCTTGCTGCTTTGCACTGTTTGTTCCTATTTTCTTTTTTATCTTTCTTTTATTGTCTGTCGACTCATGAACTGATCTCTCTTCCAACTATTCTCACTTTCTTTAGTCTCCCTATTAAAAACCTCTTTTGCCTATCTTAAATAGCCTCATCTTAATTTTTTCCATCTCATTAGTGGTATGCTGTTTTCTATCTTTTCTCTTTAAATCTCACTTTTGATTCTGTTGTTGATTTCTTTCTTCTTTAGACTGGTTTTTTAGTTTTCTTGAAATTTCATCAAGTTTTAATATTTTGTTCTGTCTAATCATATTTTGTCCTTTTATTTTCTCCTTTATTTTACCTTTTATTTTATTATTATATTTATCCATGAAATATAAAATAAAATAACTGAACATATAAAATATGTGCCTTAAGTATGTTTATAAATAATTATAATTTCTAACAATTATTTATTTAAAGCTTAACAACTCATTTGATCTGCATCTTATACTGATGTGCCAACAGGAAGAAGAAATAAGTTTTTATCAACTTTATTACCATCAATTGATGGACATTAATAAATTTAATTAACATCTTTAATTTGAGCACTACCTGGAAGTAGATAACAATTTTTATCAATCTTAACAGCATCATTGATGTGTACCTTAAATTAAAGCTAATTACCATCCTTGATCTGTTAATATTAACCTTTCAATGATCCAAGGTATTAACCTTTGTTGATCTTGATCCCAGTGAACCTCAGAGGTCTCACAAGGAAGATCTTGGGTGCTTCTGAGTTCCCTGTTAGAATATTTAAGCACCAGATTCCTCTGGTTATTTCCCCCATCCTCACAGTCACTCAGAAAAGTGCATTCAGCCCCAGCTCATAATTATAACTCTCCACCAGATAGCTTATAAATTATCCCAGAAGCCTTATATTGTGTTCTTGCCACTGGATCATGCCTCCACCATCATCCACACAACCTATTGTCTGCCCTGAATCAACCTGTAGTGACTTATATAAGTCCTGAAGCGCATCTGAACCCCACCTGTTGTTAGTTGCACTCCAAACCTTATAAAGGCCCAACACCATGTAATTACTAGTTACTTACACTCAAAATAATATTCCCTGGCTGTCCCAGCAGGAAAAATACACCTATACTTACGGGATTTCCCTCCCTATAAGGTTGAGAAGAACTTTGCAAGATTTAAATACTTCAAGCTAATTCTTATTTATAATTATTAATGGGGGTTCAACACGCGACCCCCATATATTGGTTGCGCAACCCCTGGGACGTTGGGAAGACATCCAAGGGGGGTCGCACAACCAAAAAACCGCCGGGATTGGGGGTGGTGGAACAAATTTAAAAAAAAACTATTTTTTTTTCATAAATTTTTTTGGGGGTCAAAATGAGATATATTTTATTATATTTAGGCTTATTCCTACATTTTTAGGGGTGAAGAATCTAATGGTAAGATTAATTTCTACAAAAAACTTTATTTTCCTACTCTTATTGGTGTTACACCTGGTTTTTTGGGGGAATTTTTTCAGGTGTCAAATCAAAGAATTTTGGGAAATTTTAAAATTTATTCCCAAGCTTTGAATGGTTCAAAAAACAATGGTGAAATTTTTTTTGGTTAAAGTTCAATAATTCTTCCTATTTGGGAAAAAGAAATTTATGAAACCCCCCAAATAGGAAGAATTATTGAACTTTAATCAAAATTGTTTTTTTAACCATTGAAATCTTGGGAATAAATTTTAAATTTTCCCAATATCTCCTGATTTTTCACCTGAAAAAATTCCTCCAAAAAATCAGGTGTAACACCAATAAGAGTATAAAAATGAAGTTTGTTGGAAAAATAAATGTTACCATTAGATTCTTCACCCCTAAAAATTTAGGACTAAACCTTAATATCATAAAATATCTCTCATTGTGACCCCCAAAAAAATTTATGAAAAAAATAGATTTTTTTTTTTAAATTTGTTCCGCGACCCCCAATCCCGGCGGTTTTTTGGTTGCGCAACCCCCCTGGGACGTCTTCCCAACGTCCCAGAGTTTGCGCAACCAATATTTGGGGGTCGTGTGTCGAACCCCCTTATTAATTATAGGAATTAAGCCTTTAAATCACCTAACTACCACAAATTTCAAACACTCGTAGCACAAACAGTTCTCAAACCACTTGGTTAGTAGCATAGAGGCTGACAACTCAGTTTACTCAGTGGAACCCCTTTTGACTAGTATTATGCAGTGGAATTTATTTAGAATATAATTATAGTATAGTACATAGTTTGGTTAGATAAATACATATTCTAAATACATAGTCTAAATATATAGTAGATAGTAGGTTTATAAGTACATAATTAGTATCAACCAATCAGGATTCAGCTTTCAGCCATGAGGTTTTGACCAATCAGCTTGCAGGATTCACTCATCAAGTTCTGACCAATCACAACTCATGGTTCAGCTCACAGTTTTCAGTCATCAAGTCCTGACCAGTCACAGTTCACGGTTCAGCTCACAGTTTTCAGTCATCAAGTTCTGACCAATCACAACTTACAGTTCAGTTCAACATATTTCAGTCATCATGTTCTGACCAATCAGAGTGCATGATTCATCTCTGACCAATCAGGATACATGTTTCAGCCTTCATATCCTGACCAATCAGAAGACATGGTTCAAACTCCCACCAGCAGAAATGCCTCAGTTGGAGTTCACGCCAGCAAAAATACCTCACCTTTCAATATAAAAGGAGGGCCTCTCTCCCTCCAACATCCAATTATCCAGCCACCTCATCCCACTCACAGGCAGGATAGCCCACTTCACAAACACTCATCAAATCATCACAAATCCACCCTTATATTAGTTTTGTTATTCAGTAGTAGAGAAAGAACAAGTTACCCCTATCCAATGTGGTGTTTTATCAATCAGGCATTTCATAATAGCCTTTCATACCTTTATACCAGGTATCCCTCTTGACTAAATGTTCAGGAAGGGGATATAAAACCTGAATATTCCACCTTTCATATTAGTATCTTTTCCCTTAGCTATACATAAAACACAAAACCCCATGAAAACAACTCACTTCCCTATTTCTAATCTTACTTATCATCATCATCCACTCACACTTTTCCTTATCATCTTATAAAACAAACATCACACTCCAAAAAGATTTCCACTTCCATCAGTTTCAACTAGTCTGAACATCTTTTATCCCAACTCATCCACTCACATATTTATTTATCCACTACAAGAGTCTGATGTATCAATCACATAAAAGAGAAGTTGATCCATTTCTGATTAGAGACTGATACACATAGCTTTCTCCAACATTAGTTTGCCACAATAAATAAATAAATTTCTTGTGTTAGCTCTTCTGTAGTACATAGAGGGGCAGGTCTTTCAAACCACCTGTAGAATTTGTTATACTTTATATATATCTGGTATATCACTTCTGTTATTTCCCCCTTGCAGGAATGCCACCCATCCCAAAAGGAGTTCTCACAGTGCACTGGATTTTTGCAAAGAGCTTGAACTTAGACTCAGTCTGAGCTCCTGAATTTTGTGTGAAATTAAGTGACACAAAATATTTTGTGGTGCTGTAGCCTGTGTTCCCCTCAACACATAGTGTAATCACTTATGCCTCAAAGTATTTGCTTTCTGTATCAGAAGGAAGAATCCAATGTGGAATCTGGATTTACCTCCCTGTTAAAGTTTGAGGAGATATCTTCAAGATTCAAATACTGAAGCTATTCCCCCCAATCCTTTCATTAGTAAAGGAAAAACATTTCACTTACCATCCCAAATTACCTTATCAACAATCATACCTGTAGATGATGAGTCCTGCAAGGTTGGAAATCTTGTATAAACTGGATAATTGAAAACAGAGAGCTCAAGACTTGTATAAATCACTAAAGAAGGAGTAAGATCAGACAATTGAAAGTGTGGATGGTTATTTAAAAGAAATTCCAGTGGAAATAAAACTATGCAAGGCTGTTGGGGTACACTATTTTCAGTGTGGCTAATGATGGAGGTTATTCTAGTGGCAAGAAAAATTAAAAAAATATTTGAATATTATCAAATAACAACTGGTATGATTCTTAATAACAATATATAAAGGCTTAATTCACTTTCTGAAGGACTTGGTTAATCTTGGGGATAATCCTGAAAAGGGTTGATGTCTCAGGAGCACTTGGGTGAAGCTATGAGCCACTTCAGAGTGGTTGGGAACCTTTCAAAGGTATCAAAATTAGTAAAATGAGGCTTAAAATGTGCTCAATATATCACACTTAATCAGATGATGTGATATGTAATTTATTTTGAAATACCTCGTTACAATAAATTTTGTTCACATGTCTTGAGTTCACTCAAGTACTCTATCTTGTGGTATATGCACCGCATTGATTTATTTTAAGCAAATTGAAGGGTATTCAACATGATTTGAGCACTCAATAGAGTTATTAAGAACTCATGGGATATCTTGAGATTTTTTGAAGTAATTTATAACCTTAGAAGAGATGTTTAAACATACTTGGGATGCTTATTGTATCTTTTAATTATTCATATTATTATAATATTGGAAAAGGCATAGTGATAGGAATAATTAGTATAATAAAATTAAATGAAATTGAAGAAATGGAAAAAACCTGGATAAACTTTTCTGGTCCAGGAAATAACATATAAATCTAAAAAAAAGACTAATAAAACTAGACTATAGTAATTGACAAGATTCTAGGTATTTTTTAATGAGTTTTGAGGTGTTATTTATTATTTAAATGGTAGAATAAAATGAAGGCAATTATTACTAGGGTATTTTAATAAATTCAGCTACTTGATCAATATCAGTTATGGTGATATTATCTCTGTGACTGAGAACCTATCACAAGGGGTGTAGCATAAAGGCTGAAAAAAATTCAAACGAGAAGGTCATGATCTTGAGTCCAAAATGGCTACAAAAACAGAAATAAACCACTACAGTAAACTGGATTATCTGGTTTATTATCTACACCACTTGATATTAAAAAAACCAGGATTTTGTACTTGTATGTACTCAATTCCCTACACTCTTGATCTGTTTCCATGCCTCTCAATTGTATGTTTTGCTTGTATTGTTGCTAACTTTCATGCTGAAGTCTGACCAGCCATTGTATAACTGGGGGAACTTGAGTTGTTTTAACCCCAGAAGGTGGTACAGACCAGGAGAATTGCTGCTGATAGAATTTCTTTTCTTCTGGCAGGGAGGATGGGAAAGGGGGCATCAGAATGCATCATCTTCCTCTTTTCCATCACCTGAGAGCCATTGCCTACACAGAAATTTCTTGTTGCATGCATGCCATTGCAAGCATTACTTTAAACAACAGGATTGGAAATCTTGGGCATATCATTCAATTTTCAATTTGTTCTAAATCTCTCCAAGGGTGAATGATATAATGGGTAGCCAGGAAATATCAGGACACATAAAATTAGCTGGCTGGCCTGAAAACTGATTTGGCAGTGGTAGAACCCCAATTCAGCTAGACGGTAGATATTTAAGCTGTTATTGACCCCTTTCTATTGGATTTCCTCATAAAACAATCAGACACACAATTTTAAAGAATTTTTTTTTTACTATGACATTCAGGACTGCAAAACATGATGAGAGACAACACACAACAGACAACTAAAACAGAGAGAAAAAAATAACTCACACCATGCCAAAAGTGAGGAGAATAGATATCAGGTGACATTCAGAAAGATACATTGAAACTCCAGAATGAGTTAAGTGATAACCCCACATTATAGCAATGGTCCCTTTGTTCCCATCAGGGAGTCATATCCCCTCCTACTGAGTGCATGGCCGGAGTTATGGATTTATCTTCATGTCACTTGGCATGTATACCCCTCACTTTTGCCATGGTGTAATATAACAGGCATGGGTCAATCAGGATTATCTTTGAAGTTTTAGAGAGCTGAGATGACTACCTGATACAGAAGTTTGTGAAAGCCTTGGAAGTGATTGGAAACCACTGAGACTGCAAGGATGCTGATAACAGTAATAGAGACTACGGATAATGCCAGAGGAAGAAACAGCTGATTAATTTATGTCATGCAATGAAGGTCAAGGCTAACGCTGGCCCCCAAGCACTACCTGTGGCCTCAGGCCTGTCCCAGCGCCTGCCTGGCGGATATCCCCGTGCACCAGGTAGTCAAACGATGCTGCCTGAAGAGTACCTGCCGGGTACGGGAATGCCCCTTGGGGAGTTTTTTTTCCTGCAGGGCACTTTGGGGCACGGATATACCCGTTGGCCCATGGGTATTTTATCCTCACGGCCGGGCCGGGCACAGCAACGTTGATACTTCATAATCATGTTGGCTGAGCTTGTCTATTCTGGCAGATACATGGCTCTGTCAGAAGGGCACAGGAAGAGATTGAGGTCAGTGGACCTGAAGGTCCAGCATCAACCACAGCTAGTCCCAATCCCTCCTCAAACATCATGTCACACAGCCCCCCAGCAGCCCATCTATGGAATAATCGGGTGCCCGCGGCTATCAGAGTCGCGGCCCGGGCCCCGTACCCGAGAATACCCGCGTGTACAGGGTCCCCAGAGCTGGCGCCCGTGGACCGTACCCGTCTGCAAACCCGCGGGTATACCCGGCGCTTCCGGGTACGAGGACTCGAGGCCACTATACAAAAAAATAAAAAAAAATGCGATGTAGTAAAGATGGGAGAGAAATTTGGGCCCAGATTTTAGTTGACCGAGTGTGATAAGTATTCAAGGAGGATATGAGGCCCGTCCGACTCCGACGAGATTGATAGTGAGTTTGATTTTTCGAGGTGTGAGGATCATCAATGGCGTTCCAGGATGGCTTGGCCTATTTTGGAATGAATCGACCTTCCAACATTTTTCTTGAGGTTATTTAGGAGCGTGCTTCAGAGTTGGAAGATGTGAGATAGCGTGTTTGGTTTGGTTGGCAAGGAATGCTGCTTGCAGCCTATCCCGGGCAAAGAGGGAGGCGGGATCTGCCTGGTTTGATTGACCGACATGAGCTGTCCTACGTCTCGAAAAGATGGAGACTCGAAGCGGGACGAGTTTTTTTGGATGGGGACGAATATCTTAGCCCTTTAATTTATGTTTCGCGGGAATGGCACGAACCTATTGATCGATTTGAGTGAGAAAGGGCTGGAGGAAGATGAGGCGACAGACATGGCGAAAAAAAAAAAAGAGTGGGAGTCGACGGAGGAGAGAGAGGGAGTCTTGAGACGGGGACAAGGGTCCAGCTGGAGGACGGGTTCCGCGCAGGAGGTCGCGAGGATGAGCGCGCCTTCGGCGTCCGATTCAAGGGTCGAGTAGGTGTGCTGGATGAGATGGGAGGGGCTGCAGCCGCAGTCTCCACCAGTGGCTGATCAAGTAGGTTTTGGGGAGAGAACCGGGACGGCACGGCGGTGGGTTTTTCTTCCTGCTCAGCGCAACGAAATCACTCTTGTAGGAAGGAAGTGCTTTTTCTGCGGCGTTGGCCACCATCATCTTTAATACTGTGCGAAGAAAGGTGTTGAAAGTTGAAGCAATGATAGTTGGCCCTGATGATTTAGTTATTTATTTGTGGGATTGGCAAGGTAGAAAACTGGTAGAGTGTACGCTGGAGGATTGCGCTGTGAAGGGTGACGGACGCTTGGGAGTGAATTAGCAGGAGAGAGAAGGGATGAGGGATGAGAGGAAAACCGGGGACTTGTGCGGGCTCATCGATGAAATCCGGACACGAATCGGCGCCCATTTCTTGAGCCAGCGACCACAATTTAGTGGCCGTATATAAGCTTATCCGCGGCAGGACGAACCAGCCGGCGGCCAAAAAAGGCTGCAAAAAGCTACGCGGGCGATGTCGACCTGCTGGACGGGCAAGCAGAGAGGCAGGTTTCGAGGACTCTCCGATGGACGAGGGCGTCCGTCCGAGTCGCGTGCTCTGAACGGTTGGCCAAAAGGCGGCAAGCCATGAGTGACACAAGCACCTGGAGCGGATGGCGGGGGTATAGAACAGGAAAACAGACCGGACACGGGCCGAGGAAACGAGGGCGGCCAACGCGCCAACAAATGATAGATGGCTCTGCCGCAGGAAGACAGACAGACAGACAGCAGGACACATAGCGGTGCACTATTTCGGGGCATGAAATCCACAGCCCCAGGTCGAGCAAGTGCGCCGGCAGCCCAGCGACCTGGGAGGAGATGCTCACCGGCCGATTTGTTTGAGCTAGTCTTGTACGCTTGCGGGCGGACGAGTGGCGGCGAATTGTGAGGTGCACACCAAGCGCGGGGTTCGCGGGGACCACCATAGCGGGGATCAGTTCTCTGATATGGAGAGGAGAGCTGATGGACGGCGTATGTTGGGGGTGCATGAGATGACCAGCCGGGGCCGACCCTTGTATCCACACCATGAGACCTGGGCTGTGTGCGGTTGGAAGCATCGAGAGAGACGCTTGAGCGGGGAGGATAGAAGAAGCAACCTGCTCACCCGGCCCATCCCTCTTCTTCCCAGCACTGTACCGCGCGGTTTGAGACGCCGCGGACGTCAGCCCTCAATCTGCGAACGCAGGCTACTCCCTCGTTATTACACTCCCGTCAACCTCCGATCTCTCTCTCTCGTCTCTCCGCTTCCTGCCCTGCCCGTCCATCCTCACTATGTGTGTGTCTGTGCAACCAGTCAAATACGTCCTCGAAAGAGAGTGTGTGTGTGTCAGGGGGGCGGACCCGACGGTCCCAGATCAAAAGCCACCAAAGCCGAAAACCCCCCCCTTCTTCTTTAAGATATACCTTATTTTATTTTATTTTTTGGTTGTCACTGAGAGAAGAAAACGACGAGCTCAAGGCAAGGAGCATTATCTTCATATATGAGATATTATAGCAGGTATAAAGGGGGTACTACCGATGAGAACGACAGCCAAAAAAAAAAAAAAAAAAAGAGCAGAGAGGATATATTCAAGAAGAAGAGGAGAGTGAGACACGACGGACGCGACCGGGAAGAAGAAAAAAAAAGAGAGGACAAGAAAGATTCAAAGGGAGTGGGGGTTCGAGACTCTGAGCAGGGATTCGAAGAGAGGGTTACGAAAGCGGGTATTAGATTCGTGATCGGTGAGGACCTGTTCGACCTCGTCGATGAGGGAGTTCCTCCAGAGTTTGATAGAGAGGGCCTGTTTAGCCTTGAGAGCGGGTTGGTTGAGTCTAGGGGGAAGATGCTCGGGGATGGGCGCGGTAGAGGAGGAGGAGGGGTCGTGGTGGTGAGAGGACGTGTTGGTGGTGGTGATGGTGGAAGAGGAGGCGGGGGGAAGCGTGGTGTCGGGCGGGAGAAGGTCCAGTGGGATGAAGGGCAGCGGGCCGATCTGCCCTCCCAACGAGCGGATCAGGTAGGACGGCGGGGGCAGGGTTGTAGCGGCAGGAGGGGCAACGGGGGTGACGGCGTCGGTGTCGGTGGAGGAGGAGCAGGGGGGACCGGCGGGGGAGGGCGGCGAAGGGTGGTTGAGGAGCGTGGGGGAAATAGGACGGTCGCGTTCCATGAGCAATTTTTTCTGGATCCTGCTGAGCGTCCTGCCGCCTTCTGGGCCGTGCAGTTGACACCCACCAACGGGGGTCGGCTGATCGGAGGCCTTCTTCGTGGCCACCACGACATCGTGGCTGGCAGCGGCAGACCTCGTGCCGTCCGACCGGACTGGCGTGGACGACGTGGACGGCTCCGCCGACGAGGTGGTGGTGGTCGCCGGCGGCGGCGCAGGCCGCGGCCCAAGAAATTTCGACTGCACCGGCACCGGCCCGCACGTCGTCATCATCCCGGGTATCGCCGGCTTCGGCTGCGCCGGTCGCGCATGGCCTAGCAGCTTGTGCGACTGCGCAAACGGATACCGCACCCCGTTGAGACTCACACCCGGCGTGCCATCCTTCTTCGACTGACTAACAGTGCCCGTCGACCCGTGCACTGGCCGAGGACTGCTCCGTGAGGGGAGCGTCGAACTGCGATCCGGCTCAGCCTTGGAGTGACCTTCTTCCTCCGTCACTTGCTCCGCGAGACTGCTGATGCCCACCAGGCTCTTGAAGCTGTCAAAGTAACCAGCCCCGTGATGGGGGTCGGAGCGTCGGGACTTGAATGTGAGTCCGGGGCTGAGAAGCGAGCTAATCAGTCCGGATGGGGCTTCGTTGGCAGCCCTCAGGTTGACAAGTTGTCTTGGGCGGGTGGCATTATTGGAGTACTTTTTCAGTCGAAGGGCACACTCAGATTGTTCGAGATGAGCACTCGGGGGTGAGGGTAATTTGGGTTGTTCAGCTGGCTGAGATGAGGGAGGGGGGGAGTAGGGAATGGTACAGTTTTTGGAGGTAGTGGCCACTGGGGAAGAGGTGGCTGTATTGGGGAGAGGAGAGGCGGGGCTGATTTCTGAGGGGAAATCTGAGATGGACATGAGGGTGGGATTGAAGGCGGCCTTACCGTTGAGGGTGATGACGGCCTCTGTGGTATCGATCTTGGGTGGGAGGACGATGGAGGCAGTACTCTCGACACGTTTGAGTGCTAGTCGAGTGGTATTGGAGGTCTTGAGATGGGCGTCGTTGTGAAGGATGACCAGAGAGCTGAGGGATCGAACCGAGTTGATCGATGTGCGTTTCGCGCGAGGTGGCTTGGATGAGCTGGGAGAAGAAGCCTTAGCTTTTCCCTTGTTGGGAAGTAGGGTAGGAGATGGAGTGGATGGCTGGGGGAGGTGTTCGGATGAGTTCGGGATGGCGGGTGCAGGGGTGAGTGAGACTTGTCGAGGTTGGTGGGTGGGAGTTCGATGGCGACTTTTTGAGCGCCCCCTTGTTTCTGGTGCCTCCTCAATCTTTGAAGATGATGCTACCATTATGGGTTGATGGTGATCGGGTGGTGGAGATGATGGCTGGGATAGTGGAAGTGGGTTAGGTAGTTGTAGTTCTAGTCTGATGGGTGTGGTGTTGTTCTGCTGTTCATGGTTGCAGGGAGTTGTGCACCTGGTACTTGGTTCGCTGACCCAGACTTGGTCTTCCTTCTTCTGAGCCTGTGGTTCGTCCTCTGGGTCGGCGTCGAGTGCTCCCTTGAATGCGCCCTTCCTCTTGTTCTTAGTGTTCTTGTGGTGATGGTTGTTAGCAGTGCTTGTTTTAGTGAGTGCTAGTTGGGTGTTATTTCGTGAGATGGGTCTCTTCTTCGCTAAGTTGATTTTAGATCTGCTGCTGTTGTTGTTCGTGATGAGTGTTGTTGTTGTTTGTGGTGGTGATTTGGTGTTGGTTTTTGGCATGTTTCTTGTTGTAGTGGTAGTGAGTGAGTTTTTGGTAGTTTTGATTATTTTTCCTGTTGACCGTTCTGTTGAAAGCAAAGGCAGTTTAAATCTGACCAATCACATGCCATCCCATTCCGCAGTAAGAACAACTTCTACATCCCCAGCTCAAATAATACTCTTTCACGAAAGCTAACACCACCACCCCAACGCTCACCCAACCAGCGCATGGGGCGTTCGCCCCACCGCGCGCTTTGGCTGGGTGAAGGGTCTACTGGTTTAAGGTAGCCTACCATCAGACCCATGGGGCGGACAACCGCCTCCTCTAGTACGACCGCCCTCCGTTTTGTTCAGGAATCAGGCAAGATTTTCAAACGCTCAGGGAGCAGGAGCACGCGACAGGGAGCAATAAATCAGAGAGAAAAGAGAAGGTTTTGTGTTTTGAAAATCCGGAGAAAACAGTGATACATGAGTATGAATGTGAAAACAAAATTATAAATCCCATGAAGAGCGGGAAAGAATGAAACAGCTATCTACAATAACAATGGAGGACTTCCCATCGCTTCTGTAGCCCCTGTAAAGCCAGATTTACAGGGTCTAAAGCTAAAACCAAATTTACATGACCTCTTTAAGCTTCACCTTCATATCCAGTCAGGTAATATACATACAAACATACCCTCTTGGCCAGATCTCATATTTCATCTCTCAACTCCTTCTAAAATCTTGTCAAAAATGGCTCCTTCTCGATCCAACAATTCCCAAAGAAACCCCAACAACCCACCAGCACCACCAGCTTCCAGTCAATGCTCAACATCTGAAAAAAAACCCCTCTCTGACTCAACAACAATCCCTGCCAGCAACTCAGAGACGCCCTGGCCGTGCAAAAGGCTCTCAGGGCTATAGCATAGCGGACTGTGTTGCCCTAGTGGACGCCGTGAAAGAATTTCTCCCCCTGGGCGCCCAAGAATGGGCCTATGTACTGGACCGATACAACAATTATGCAACCAAAAACAATCGGGCGATCCGCAACTTGGATCCATTGAAGCCTAAGTTCCGCGCATTGGCCACACACTTGAAGCCCACTGGTGATCCGGACTGCCCATCGCACATACGAGAAGCCAAAGCCACCCTGAAGGCAATGGACAGCCGAGCGCATGTGATTGCTTGTAATGACTCCAACAGTAGTGATGAAGCGTAAGTTTTTTTTTTTGTTATCTGACCCTCATAGTTACTGATTGTTTTCCTTTGAAAATAAAGCAATGGGGTTGGTGCCGATTTGTCGATGTCTGTTGATGGCAATGATAACAACCAAGCCGCCGATACTTCCAATGAGTCAGACTCCTCTCGTTCCGACCGTGGCGAAGGGGGTGTCAATCAAAATGCGGAAGTCAATGATAACAATGTCGCTGTCAACCCTCTTGCAAGATCAACTGATGCTGCTAGAATCTCCCCTGCCTCTGCTACGCCCTCGATCCCTGCATCATTTTCGGCTTGGAATCAGCAGGAATACGCATCTCCATCTTTGAATATGCTTGGTTCTCAAGGCTCAAACACTGCCAATGGACCAAGGTCGTCTTTGATAGGCCCGGAACGTGCTCGATTGTCTCGTCCTGGCTCCTCGATCAGTCCCCTAAAACAAAGCCGCAACGTTCGGGGCTCTTTGGGTGTCCCAGGTTCAAGCCTGGAGCAGCATCTGTCTGCATATTTTGATCCAGCAACGCGCCAAAAAAGAGACTTGGAAAATGGCATGACACAGTTTTATGCGATTCAATTGCAAGAAGCAAACAAGACGATCCAAACTCTGCGCGACGAAAACACTCGCCTCCGCAAGGAAATCAATTGACTCCACATGGGCGACATAACCCGAGCGAACCATCTTCAAGAAAAAGTTACAGATCAAAAAATGGAAATACAATCTCTCAAAGGCAGATGCGAGCTGCTCCAGATGCAACTCGATATGTCTGGGAGTGGCTTGACCTCAATCGGATCTCGATCTCAGCCAGCAATGAGACATGGGTATGCTCCATACCCCTCCGCGGATCCTCAACCAAGCGACAATGATAGGTCATCTCAAAGGATGTCCGCCAATGCGGATAAGTGTCCGGAAAACATCGATCCGGCTATGGAATAGGGTGTTTATCTTCACTACTAGTAGCTACTTCCTCTTTTTCATAAAGATATGCACACATACATTCTCTTGTATTTGAAAAGCGCAGCTGGTTGATCGATTGCCCAGATGACTGAGTCGCTTTTCTTTTTCTCATTTTTTTAAATTAAAAAAAACCTTGCTCTCAATCGAGACTATGTTGTTTTTCTTTCAACTATCTTTACTCAAGATTACTAGCCCAAAAAAATGGAGACAATTGCTTATGATTACAAAGTGAAATCTATCTCGCCAAATCTCATTACATCCATCCATGATAATAACGACTAATGCGGCATTGTCGTTGTATGTCGGAAAACAGCATCCGATAAAAAGCTCGACTGAGAATGTGACACTCATTCTGAACATCCTCATAGACTCGTTGAGTCTGATTAATCCTCACGGTTCGACATCAAACCTGATGCAATTGCACGGCCAGCTCAAGGATTTCAGCTTGATACTGGTGATCCTTTGCCGGCAGCGGGAGTTTCAAGCGCGAAAACGATCCTTGCAGGGAGCGCATTCCCCATTCCGCCGCTTGACGTGCCGACACGAGTTGTTGATTGAACACTTTAAGCCGAGCATAGCTCCGAGGCGATTGTGGAAGCCGATCGCCTTTTTTGAGGGGAGCAACAATGCGGTAATCCAATCGGTTGGTGACCCGGGGGAACGCCGTGTCGCTGAGTACCCTGTAACCAGGAGGGGTATCATGGAGCAGTTTGGAGTAAAGCTCCTCGGCAATGTGCGAGTCGTGCCACAAGCCTGGAGCATTCAGTACCACATGTAAGATTGTCCCATCTGGGGCAAAGGTCAAAATGTTACTACAGTAGTGGGAACAAGTCCACCCGTTGTAGTATGCATTTTGCACCTATCAGCTTTGTAAAGATTATTAACATTTTGAAATACAAGAAATGACGGACTCATCATCTTTGGCCACATTAACAGGTATATTTAGCCCATTGATGAATGCAAAACACTTGGTTAGCCGAGGAAATTTCTTCTCAATGAGATTGCTGAATCCGCGACATTGACTTTCAGAAGATGGCCAAGAGATTTGTGAAACATGAAGGGCTCTCAAAACCCGAAGGAGACAAGATTGGCCGTGTTGGAGATCCCGAGTGCAGACAGCTGGTGTGATCAAAAAGATCTGCTGAAGACTAAATCCAGGCATTGTTGAGCTCAGCCAGTGGAGGCTTAGAGCTAGGCCTCCAGCAGCATCAAGAGATCGCCGATGAGGTTGAGGTGCACTGTGGGGGTTGACATCGGCTCGATCGATCGTGCTTGTATCCCAAATGTTGCTAAAAGGTATTAGCAACATCTCAAAGGTACGGACATCGATTCCCATTGTTGTTATGAAAGCTCTATCGTTCCCAACGGATTTCAGGTGAAGCCAGGGGCTTGAAATTCTTGGGTGGCCAGCTAAGTCCTCGCGGGTGAGGTATGTTTGAATTGATTGGAATGGAAACGGAGCCCCAAGTAAGGCCAATCCCAAAATCGCTGCAAGTGAATCTTCATCTTCCTCCATGCGGCGATTGGCTTGTTGGTGAAACAGCGAGATGGTGTCAATCATCATGCTGGTACAATGCAAGATCAGTTCAGTGAAAGAGAAAATAAACAATGTGAGATAAGGAATGATAAATGGTGACTTACTGGAATGGTTGGATTGAGTGTTTGGTGGGATTCGAGTAAATCTAGAGGCTCACAAGTGACGGGAATCAGGTTCTATTGCCAAATTACCAGGGGCTGAAAATCTAGTTTTAGACCCTGTAAATCTGGCTTTACAGGGGCTACAGAAGCGACGGGAAGTCCTCCAATTTTGTACATGCGCCATTGATTTTACACTTTGACATACACAACACATCAATTATGTGTTATTGAGATATAGAGACAAGGAAAAGAAAACACAATCCATAATCTGGGGCAAAACTAATCAAGAAATAAAAGATTTTGAAATCAAGTTTCACAGGTTTTCTGTCTTGACATGTTTCCCCAACACACCAGAGCACATGGCCCCTCTGACTGGCATGCTCATGGTTGGACAATCCATCTGTCCACCAGCTTGCCAGCATATAT
>SMGU01001633.1:0-12985 GCA_004348175.1 Puccinia novopanici
AATTCACCAGAGAACCATAGCTTCCAATCCAATGAAATGGCTTTCTTTTTTTGCGTCGCTATTAATAAACTAGGTTGAGGAGAAGCTGAAAGCAGGAATCCCAGCAATCAACTTAACAAAGACCAACCTCACCCGCAAAGCTGAAACTCAAATAATGCAAGGAGATTATGCTTTCATTTACTTGGTCAGTAAACTCTCAATTGCCATGTAATCAATTTTGAAGCTGATTGATTTGCTTTTCAGAGTCCAGAAGTTTTATTGAACAACCAAAGGTTCCGGAGGATTTTTTTCAGTGAAAGCTTTCGGGACCGGCTTGCCCTTGTTGTTGTAGATGAAGCACACATGATATATGTGTGGGGGCTAGTAGCTAGTGGAAAAGGAAAGAAATTATCATCACATGCTAGGCATATGGATCGAGGTGTGTTGCGACCATCTTACAGCAACATAGGTGTGATGCTGTTGGGAACAAGCGGGGTCCCTATCTTGTTATTATCAGCTACATGCCGACCTGTTGCGGTGGAAGGAATTCTTCAGAGTTTGAAGATCTTGGAAAGCGATATGCACTTTTTCTGCGGCAAACTTACTCGACCGGAAATAACCATCTTGAGAATCCCTATGAAGTCGTCCAGAAAATCTAGTGATGACCTGCTTCAGCTGTTTGGCCCGCAAGATGTGATTCCAGATGCAAAGCTTCTACCCACTTTGGTATACTCAACCACTCGTAATCTCACAAGAAGGGTTATGAAAGTGATCTGTGATGCAAGAAGAGTACCTGGCGAGGAAAACCGTCCAACAAGCTCGCTGGTTCGTCGATACCACTCAACGACCGGGGACCTTGAGAAGGCCGATGTGGTCCAAGACTTTGCAGCTGGCAAATTCCCAATCATCTCTTGTACAATGGCTCTCGGACTCGGGCAAAATTGGAAGCGGGTGCGGCGAGTTGTGCATGTCGGGCGTGGAGATCCTGCTTTGATATGCCAGATGATTGGAAGATGTGGTCGGGGCAGCGATGGTGGTTTGGCAATTCTATTTGTTGAGGGAAAAAGGAAGAACGGGAAGAATTCAATTGAAGACTTCCGGCCCAATACACCACAATCGGACGATGACAGAATGGATGCTTTGGCAATAACACCAGTCTGTCTGAGGATTGCTTTTGCTTTAGACAACACGTGAGTTTTTTGGGGGGACAATTGAATATATTATATTATATATACTTATTGGATGAATGGTACCAGTCTCGGTTACATTCCAACTAGCTTGGAGGACCCTAATGTGGCTCTTGAAAAGGATTGAGAAGCTCAATCCGGTTTCGCTCAATGCCAATGTAGCAACTGCTTTCCCGTTACTGAAGAGCGTCAAAACAAGCTCATCAACCTCTTGGTCGATAATATTGATGATTACCTGAGGGATCCAGAGAGCCTCATCCCTCTGGACAGAAACAATATCTACGTCCGTACCAAGGAACGAGCTGCATTTAATCCCTGCAAAACAGATGTCCCATTGGATTCGATTCATGAAGAGTACGCCACCCACCTTGTCAATGAGTACAAAGGTCTATTCCAAGAACACTACAACCCAGAACTGTCAGAATTTCAAGCAGAAGACTTTTTTGACATTAAAGTGGCTCGTGCCATTGTCCTTGGTCGCCAACATAATATGAGTCTTGGCAACCTGCAAAGGGTAGTCGGGGGGGAAATGATTTGCGGCCAAACAGAACATCTCGAGAGGGCAATATGGAAGTATGAATCGAGCGAAAAGTATGTGTCTTGGAAGGAGGCAAAGGAAAAGTACAAGGCACACATCCAAAACGAAATGGCCCGCCTTCGTTCAGAAAAGGAGAATTCAGAAAAACTAGCCCAACAGAAACAAGCCGAAGAGCAGAGGCAAAAGGCACTTCGCAAGGCTGACCGAGCGGAAAGAATCATACAAAACAGCAATAAGAGAAAACAGATCTTAGAACAGAAGGCTGAAACATTGTGCGAGAACCGTCGGCAAATAGAGATCTTTAGGAATATGCACGCTGAAGAGAGACAAAAAAAAGCCGAGCAAGATAACAACAGCCATCAGAACTAATAATCTTCATCCTCTGCTTCATCATTTTCACTGTCTTCTTGAATGTCTCCGGTAGGATTATCTTGAGGTGGATCCAGTGTGGGTTGAAATTGTTTCAATCGCTTGCTTCCGTGCTTAGTGTCTGTTTGGATGGCTATTATTCCTTGAATGAATGGTTTTTTTACTGGGAGGATCTTGTCCGTTTTATGGTCTGAAAGGATGCATAGGTTGTACTGCTGTGCCATACGCAAAAAACTGTTGATGGAATGGGGTGATATATCATGCTTCTTGGATTGATATATGAACTTCCTCCCAGCTTGGTTTTTGATGTTGGTCACCAATTTTTGAAGCTAGGTTGATTCATCAGAGCAATACACATCAGAAACAATTCTAGTAGCATGGAATACAGGCCAAATGTCTTGCTCACCATGGGAATGTTGATGGAAAAAACTGATTTCAGCTGAGATATGTCTGTTCCTATTCCAGAATGATTGTAGAAATATTTTATCCAGTAGTTTTGAACCTCCAAATAAAAATCCTTTGCAACAAAGTGGCCCGGTCTTCCAGATGGACTTATCAGCAAAGATTTCTTGAGAACATATGCTAAACCCATGGGGAGGACCTCATTCAGTAATATGATCATCTGGGGTAGGTGAATTGAGTAATGAGTAAGACCCCTTGTCCCCTGAGCCATCACAGCCCATCTCTTCCATATGTTGAACATGCGACCAACATCACCCATTTTCATAGCTTGATCACACTCAACTACTGTTGCAAAATCTCGTAATCGTAGCAAAAGATTCCAATGGTGAGGTGTGTCCTTAGCCTTTGATATGGCGGTTGGTGAGAAGTAATGGAAGTAGCAAGTGTTGATTACAGTTTTAATTTCAGATTATTTCATTGATACTGGATTATTGGGAAGAATATCTTGTGTGCTACCCATGATCACCAGTAGAAATTTCAGAATTGTGGCATCATGTATCTTCTGCATGTTTGAAATCATCAAGGTAAAGTCTTTCTTTAACATTGGTTGATCCGCCGGCACTCCTAATGCCACTAGTGTTCGCCAAGCGCCTTGGTCATTTGAGTCGTGAGGATTACCAAAGTGAAGCAGAAAAATAGACTGAGCGAGATTCCACAACACGTGTGCAGCGCCAAGTAAACAGAAACAGTTGTTAAAGCTTTCAGTAGTGTATGGAGTTGGTTTGCGTTGAGCGCAAAGACTTTCGAAATTGAGGCAGCTGCCTAAGTCTCCCTCCATTACTTGGATTCGATCAAAGAATTCTGAATTCATAAGGGAGCTCTGCTTGATGATATCTGCAAAAACTTCCCCAATACCTTGAGCTGAATTATCTGAAGCAGTCATGAGCTGAATTATCTGAAGCAGTCATGAGCTTCAGCATGCTGATGTTTGGAAGCTCAGCTACAATTTGATTAATCACTGGGGGATTGAGAGATATCTCGACATGTTGATCCTGGGGCCTAGCAAGATACTGAATCAGGACTTGAGCAATCTGAGACTTTATAGCCAACGAAAAATGTTCATTCTCTTTGTCTGTAGGTATGATCATCCAAGGCTCAATCTTCATGTTTGATGCTTCAGCAAGAGCACATTTGAACCGCTCCAACAAGAGATCTTCAGGATCTACGTCTGAAAGTAAGGTTGGACTGAGAGTATGCACGTAGCCCCATGTTCCATGAAACATGTGGCTCTGCTTTTCCGTTGATTTTGAATGTACAGATTGCTGGAAATCGATATTATCAAAGCAGATGAGAGGAGGCAATCCAGTTGTCTTGGCATCTAGTGCATCAGCAATTTTCTTTGCAGCATGTTGACCTAGTGAAGAGAGAGCACGATGGGCTGATTTTCTGGATGAACATAAGCCGATGTAATGTAAATAATCATTAACCCGTTCAGTGACCCCGCAGGCCAAAAAAATGACGGAGTTCATCAACTGGAAACCATTAATTCTGCAGTTTGCAGCAAATTGAACCATTGAGCAGATAGTGCTCGCAACCTGAAAGGAGATAGCATCAGGAAAAGTCCCAATCAAAACATGGTAGATGTGCATGTCTTACCACATGAGCGCGATCAATTCTCTTTTTAATATTTTTGCTGTATCTTTCCGCAGGAGCATTACTTTGATTGTCAGTTCCTTCTGAGGTGGAAGACATGTTATCAGAGAAGACAGATTCAGAATCTGAAGCATCTGAGTCGTCCACATCGATCAGGTCCATTGTCAAGTCTCGTGGAGTGTTCAATTGAACACGCGATAAGATCAGGGCATAGAGGAACGGAAAATCACTTCGACATACGGCTTTGTCTCTTAGAAAGCAATTTTGTCGGTCAAAAAAGTCAGGAGTTATGGTCTTGGAGCTGTGGTAGCCTCTGTTTGGAAAAACCCCAGGCGTCGCACCTTCCTTGGTGATGATTTTCTGTGCCTTTGGTAGGATACAACTTTATCAACTGACCACCCGATCAAGCACCATCACACATTCCATTACCGACCTCTAATTGCAACCAGTCTTTCCAGGCTGCTGCACCTGCTGGATGGCTGCAAAGCACTGTGCTTGCCGCGCTCATTAGTCCAACAGTAGATTCACAACCTGTCTTCATTGCCCAATAACGTCGCCGGAAGCGGATTTCCATGTTACTGCTCATCAAGAAAACCATTACGAACCTCTTGACAGTGAGCCCGTACTTATTCATGACCGTGCAAATATATTTGACCTTCTCATCATCGGTCTTCAAGGTAGACGAGGTTGTGTTGGATGGTAGCATGTCGTCAAAATGGGTCAAAGGTTTGTTGGATGGTCAAACTTCGCTCACTTTTCCCAAACACAAAATATATTGCACATCATGACAAAAACGTGAAACAGGTGGAAATTTGATTGAATAATTAAATTTTTTACTTGAAAAAAAAGGTACTTCGGAAGAAAAAAAAATTGACAGGTTGACAGATTATGGGTTTTGCTTTGAGGGGGGAATCGTGAAAAAAAAAAAAAAAAATTAGAGCAGATTGAAAAAAGGATTGAAAGGAAATGGCTTGATAAAATTTCCTAAAAGTTGGTCATAGTGATGTTCAGATGCATACCTATGACATACTAAAAAATTGAAGATTTTGACAATGGGTTTTAGTGGAGCAGCCTCCTGAAGTTGGCTCTCACCAAAATGTCCAAACTGCTAGAGCCAAAATGTTCACATAAGTCACAAGTCCTCCCTACGGGAGGCGCTCCGCGGGGTCCGGCCCGACCACAGGGGAGGACTTGTGTTAGGCTAGCAATCAGAGATATTATGAAGCTTCTACAATGTCAGTGCGTCCCGTAAGGGGATCCCCCGGGGGGTTCTTGCTGCAGCCACACAGTCTTGCCGCTCTTTTTTTTGTTTGATAAATTTCAGCTGTCGACAACCACACGGATCAGATCAGATGGTCATGAGGATGCCGACACTCAGCCGTCCGGCCAACAAGCTCGCTGAGCAATGCACACGGTACGTGATGACTGGGACGCAAGCCGATAACCTCGCAGAACTGACTCGATCCATCCAGGACTGGTTCGACTCGCCGAGGTTTGCCAACACGCAGCGATCGTACAGCGCAGAGCTGATAGCCACCAAGCGAGGCTGTCTTCCTGTGTATCAGGACAGCTATGCCAATCTCCAAGCGAGGAAACTGCGACAACTGCTTGCCCAAGCGAAAGAAACTCACCAGCCCATCATGACCATGGGCGCACTTGACCCCGTTCAACAGTCACAGATGGCGCACCATCTGCATTGAAAAGCATGAAGTGTAGCCGTCGGACGAGCGTTTGAAGAACGCCAACTGCCCTCGCCTAAATATTCCGAATACCTGTCAGAGTTGAAGGCGAAAGAGCTATCGCACCGAGAGTCGTGGCTCCTTGCGAGCGAAATAATATTGAGCGCAAACACTGGTGCGGATGGCAGTAAGCCGCAAAGTTTGGATTTGATTGCATGGAATGCACAGTCTACGCGGACCAGGGAGGGCTATTATCGCTTCAATGGCTGTCTCCAGGCCGCCATCAACAGGGCCCTCAAGTTCTCGCCTCTCTCCGACCTTCTCTGGATCGAAAGTGAAGAACCTAATCTCCGCGTCGCCCAATCTATCTCCTCCATCCCAAATCCTGAATCACTTTCCTACACAGTTTCGTGCTTCTTGACTATCCCCTCCCTCTCATCGAGGTTGTTGATCGTCGTTTGGTTTTTTGCGGGGGGATGTCATTTGTAGGAATCTGGTCTATAATCTTTCGCCCTCTTTCAACTGGTCCGCCCATGAGTTTTCCGAGCAAGCCTTGAAGTCATTCGTGTGGGACCTATCACGGCTGGGGTTCAATCTGCAGCTGATATCATTAGCGGGGTTACACTCGACGGCGACGATGACGGGTGAGTGAATCAGGCGAGGCAAGAAGCCAGCAAATTTTTCTTTTTAGTGTAGATGAAAAGAGAGAAAGAGAGGAAGCTGACAGAGAGGATGGGGGGTGGGACAGCACAACTGGCGCAAAGCTTCAAGCAGGAGGGCATGCTGGGGTACTTTCCACGGACCCAGGCGGTGGAGAAAGCGATCGGGTGCGATGTGTTGAGGCACCAGCAGTGGAGCGGCTCGGAGTACATCGACGGGATCATGAGCGGTTGCGTCTCTCGCTCTCTCTCTCTTCTGTTGAAAGGTGCGCTCATCTCCTCACCCTCTCTGTCTGGTATCTACGTATATAGCCGTCGCCGCGGGCACCCTTGCTACCGCTGCTACCGGCGCTGACTTGACCGAGAAGTGATCTCCCGCCTCTTCGTAATGTCCTTTCCCCCGTTTCTCGCGCCACAATGGCTCTATCTACGCATATCTCACTCGGTCCACATACGTCTTACCCTTATCAGACACCGCTTTCTGCCCTTCTTTTTTCCCGGTTTGTGTTTTCTTCTTTGTATTGAATAGCGCTGCTCATTGGGGATCCAACTGTCCCCGTACCTCGCGCTCTTATCTCCAAGAAGCTAGAGCTGAGACTCACAGCATGTATGTATATGGCTTGTGTAGAAAAAAAAAAGGGGGGGGGATGATGCGCTTGTAGAAGAGTAATGGGGGCGGGGGACGATGGCTGTGGATGGTTTTCCAAGCTATGAAGCAGGGCGGCGGGTGAGGAATGTGTTCTGCGCAAGGCCTGCATAGGCTTCCGGCGTGTGGTGAGTGGGCAAGATAGACAGCCCTTACTTTCGGCTTCTGTCGGCCCAGATCTGCTATCAAGAGGAAGTGCGGAAACAAGTATAGAGAGGAGGCTTTATTGAGAAAAAGAGACAATATCAAGTGCCCAGGTCCCAGAACCTGCGGCTGAACTCGCAGACGTCCTTGTCGCGGTCATCCTGCATAATTACGTGCTGGGATAGGGAGAGCGGAAATACCGGGTCACATGCAATGAAGTGGAAATGGTGATCTCAAGATCAGATCTGGTATCTTGGATTGTGGTATATATACACGCGCGGTGCGTAAGAAGGGGAGTGCGGTTGTGCCATCCTGGAGAGTCCTGACTGCCTGTACGACCTGGTTCTTGGCGAGAATCAAGTAGAAGAGGATCAGGATGAGACATGGCTGAGTGGTTGGTGGATGAGACTTGAAAAAAGACTTGATACGCGAAAGGAGTGAGTCTCCCTTGCTAAAGCCCTCGAGCAACCTGATTACTGGCTCAACAAGACTCCACTCAATTCCATGGGGGGGGGGGAGGATCTGGACTATTATAGGTTCATCATACTGTCGAGGCTGTCGAGGGTCCATGGCAACACTACAACTTGTCATCTGAGCAAAATACTTCTTCCAGGAGCAGACAATATAGCAAAAGCAGAGAACACATGAACTGGAGCACACTGAAGCTTCCGTTTCAAACCAACATCACGTTGCACGAACGCAGCCGGACAGCATTCCCTGCAATATTCAAGGAGACACAGTTAGCCGTCGATGCAGCAGTACTTCACTAACGGCATTTGTGAGAAATGTCACTCAACTGGTGCATTCACGGCAGGACAACACATAGCCACTTCCGTAGATCCGCAGTTAAAATTGCCTTTGCCGTTAGGAGTGACGCTGCGGACTGTTTCAGTATTTTGGAAACAATATTACTATCTTCTAGCTCACTGAAAAAGAAAAGACACCACTTTTATTTATGTTAGAAATAGAGAAGAACATACTAGTGCCTGGACCACTAGGGCCCAGCAGGGGCCAACATGCGGACTTAGAGGGTGGCTTGCACCAATGGGCCGATGCGTCCCCAGCCATGCTCATTATCATGAGCGCCACGCTAAGCCCCATCGTCACCATCGTGCGCGGGATCACCATCATGGAACTCCGGGCGTGCTTGTGGATATTAGGAAGATTGGAATTCTGGTAGTGCTGGTAGATATTTGGATTGGATTTGGAAAGTTAGGACTCTGGGTGTGTTGGTAGTTGTTTGGAAGAATGAGGGAATGGCTGTTGCTTATAATTTGAAGAAACTGTTGTTGACGGTGTATATAGAGCCATGGCAGAGGGAAGTCACCCTTTTTTATTCGTGACTGAAGCTATCCACAATTATCTATGATGACAGGTGACAGTGAGCGAAGGGTATATGCCACCAATGTCCATCGACATGAAGTGGAAGAACCCCGGCCTGCGAAATCTACCCGGCATAAACACTTTTCCTCCGGACGGACAGTTGCCCTCAAAGCTGCCAAGAGCTGCCAAGCCGACCACCACTAAAAGGCAGGATGACCGCGGCTTGACCTCACGGTCACGCCACCTGTGCGACACCGGGCGCGTGTTACATAAGCCTAACTCGGTACACTAATAAGTGTTGTGACCTAGGTCACATTTGTGTACTTGGCTGCGGCTCAGCCAGCCGGAGGAGACTACAGTCTCCTCCGGACCACTCCTACCATAATCGATACCGATATAGCTGCTCTCACCACTAAGTGGAAAAACTCCCAAGGGGAATGAATTTCTCTTTTTTTACGTACATGATTTCGGTTGTGGTATTGCACACCATGAATCTATGTAACAACAAGACAACATGTTTGGAGTCATAACAAAAGGCGAGCACACAAAAAGAGTGAAAATGAATCAGTCACAAAGAAACATCTAGCAGTAAATAAAAAAAAGAATAAAAAGAATGAAAAGAAAACAAGTGGAGGAGGTTATTTCTGGGAATTGCCATCGCAGTTGACCCCAATCAATGAGGGAAACCAATGAGTTGAATAAAAAAATTGAGCAACAGCACTATCTATCTGCCTTTTGATCCATCAAAAGCCGGTCTAATTGGTTTGCATTGAATCAAACTTTGTTCTTGTGTAGCGCTTTGCAAATAAGATTTCTTTGAGATTTGAAATGTGAACAGTGATTCAAAAGGTGAGGCACTGTGTCAAGACAGCCACAAAGAGGGCATAGAAGGTTGGTTTTCCTACAAATACAAAAAAGAAATTTATTCAGTGTGCAATAACCTGATGCAAGCTGATTGATAACCAAGCTAACTCTTATAGGGAGCAAGGAAGCGGATGTTTTGGTGATTGGTCTCTGGCCCAGAGTCAGGGTGGAAATCTTCATGATCATTTTGCTTTGCCTATAAAACAGTGACCTGATTTCCTAATTTCTCTTGGATCACTCTTGTATAGAGAAATCTAAATACATATTTGGGTTTGTGAGAGACCCAAACCCATAATGCTAACTTATGAAGTCCCTTTAGTTTTGAGGTGTGCTGGCACCCCCCGTGGGGCCTCAAAAGGAGGGACTTATGACCAAAGTCACCTACCTTGCCCAAGGACATTATATAGGAATTTCAACTCTCTTTCATGCAATCTCCTTTAAATTCTTTTTTTATCCTCTTGGAAAGGGTTTGGTGATAAATATTAAAAAGATATTTGGAATAACAATAAAAAAGAAATGGACAAAATCATAATAAGTTAAAAAAATCTTATTATTGATTTTTCAGAGGGTCCTGCCAAGCAGGGGTGGTTTATATCCCTCTAAGGTGTATTGCACAAGTTCAGATGACTTAGATACCTTTACAATAAAACTGGGGCCTTCTGGGAAGGGGTTGTTTAGATCGCAGTGGACTAGAGAAAAAGGTGGAGATTCAGAGAAGGGCTATTAATCACTTAGCAATGGGGCTTCTCTGAGGACTCCAGGAGTTTGAAGGATATTTATGGGGAGATTCAGAAAATTATAAATGAAAAGAGAGTTTCTTGCTGGTTGGTGACAGGTGGCAGTGGTGTGGTGTTATTTCTGTGGAATATTCTGAAGCTGGGGAATTAAAATATGGGGGGAAGAAGAAACTCTTAAATATGAATTCTGGGCCCTCTTGTGAGGCTCAACTTTGTTTAGAATCATCTGTTCATGCCCTGGCCAGCCTGTTTGTGGCCTAGAAGTGTCATATTATTTAGATTAGGCCAAGTATGCTGTGAGAGAGATCTTCAAGTGACACAAAAGTAATTTCCTGTGTAGTAAAACACAGGAAAGCATCTATTCAACAACATGACATCTTTTTTTCACCAGCTGGACCATATCCAGTCAAAGTTAGGACATGCAAGAGTAAAAAACCAGCAATTGATTTTAAATTAGCAGACAGATGGGCTCAAAAGAGGACAAATTTTTTCAATGAGGGGACAGCAGGAATCAAAATCGGAAATGTGCAAGTCCAAACTCAGAAAGTTTTCCAGAGATGCATAGTAACCTCTGTAATTATGTTAAGTTGTGCCCAAACAGTATTTTTTATTTTTATTAATTAATTTCTTACACTGTGGGAAAAACATGCTCAACTGCCTGCAGTTGACATGCTGAAACTCCAAGGAAGCTTGTGGTGTTACTCAAACCTTTCTCAAATATTGATTCAACTAAGCTTGGATGCACAGTCACTGTGCACACTGCACAGTGAATGTGCCAAAAAATCTACATATACAAACATGTGGAGTTTGGATGACAGCTTGGCTGGAGCATGCTGAATGTCAACTGCAGGCAGTTGATCAAGTTTTTTTTGCAGTGTTACATGCTTTAATGATACATGATGGCTTCAAGGGTGTCAGAGCATGCAAGAATGAAAAAAATACTTTTGTATTTTAAAATAATAAGTATATCTATTTTTAGAGCAATTTCAAATAATAAATGAAGGAAATGAAATGTATATATATATTTATAGTGCGCAAAAAAAGAAATTATAAAATCATTTTTACGTAAAAAGTAGAAATTTATAAAAGACATGTATTTATATATATTTTTCAAATAAAAAATGACATGTTTCTTTTTTTTATACCAAGATTTTTATGGTATTATTATTTTGCTTTATTATTAGATTTTTATTATTTTATTTATGTTTGTGAGTTGGATCCCATTGATAGCCAGCTGACAAGAATAATCAAATTCCTTACCCTGCTATACGGTATGTGAGTGAAAACCTTGATAATGACATTCCAGCTTGATTTCTCAATCTCAAACATCAACAAATTACACACCCCAAAATTTTTGTGACACATTTCCTCATGAAATTGATCAACTTGGGCACTCAACACATATTATCTGCAAAAGTACTCATCTGGGCAATGAATCTGGAATGCATTACCTTTTATAAAATATTTTTTATCTTCTTCTTAAAGAAAAAAAACTGATTCATTCTCAATACTCCATTGACAATGTTGATAAATTAAAGAGTGTTTTATTTGATGTTAGCTTGTGTAGCCTAGTGGAATTTAGTGGTGTAGCTTACAACACAAAATACAGACGAGTTTCAAACTCAAACTCTATCCCATTCAAAGCCTGCCTATAAGAACGAGTGAGTCAATCATTTCTACTATATTTTGCAATGTAATAAATCCAGTTTTTACATTTGGGAAGGGGGGATGTATGGTCTTGGGGTTCTTGAAATGATATGGTAATGGTGCACTAATGGCCAATAGATCATTTGAGGCAATTTGATATTTTTCTTCAGGAAAAGGAGGGTATCAAAGATTATGGGGTTTTGAACTGATATGGTGAACTAATGGCCAGTAGATTTTTCAATACCTTCATCAACTTTGGATTGATATGGCAAACTAATGGCCAATAGATCATCCAAGGACCTCCATTTTTCTATCTTCTCAACTCCCTTCTTCTGGTCACTTTAATCTAAAATCAATTATGTGACAATCTCAGACCACTAGGCCAGGCTCACCTTTTGAGTACCAGACTGGTTTCTTGGATATTTGTGTCATTTTGAGTCAAGTTTCTGAGAGATGTTGTGGTTGTGGGTAAGAAGAATAACAGGATGGCAGTGGCATCAAAGATGAAAGCAAGAAATGGCAGATTTGGGGGTTCTCAAAGTAAAAACACATTGTGTATGGAAATTTTTTTGCTGAAAGCCTTGCCTGAAATTAGGAATTTACTTTGATTCCTCTTATGAGAAGTGTCACAGCCTTTCAGCTGGCTACTACCTGAGAGCCAACTAAAAATAAAATAAAAATAAAGTACACATAAAAAATCTATGAATAAAGTGAGATTTTTTTTTTACATGCTCTGACATTCAAAAAAAAACATCCAAAAGCCAGATGATGCTTCAAAACTATAAAAAAACATAATTAATAAATAAATCAAAATAAAAAGCTCAAAAGTACATGTTTGATGTGTTGTAAACACTTCTGATTACTTTCCAAAAATGTACAAGATTTCCCACATGTCACAAGACCCAAATTACTATTTTGAGGCTTTGGTGACAGTTTAAAACCCAGATTATTTTTTATTATCTTTTTTATCTTTTTTTATTTTTTATTTTATTTTATTTTATTTTATTTTATTTTATTTTATTTAATTTTAATTTATTTTATTTTAATTTATTTTATTTTATTTTATTTTATTTTATTTTATTTTATTTTATTTTATTTTATTTTATTTTATTTTATTTTATTTTATTTTATTTTATTTTATTTTATTTTATTTTATTT
>SMGU01001643.1:0-12011 GCA_004348175.1 Puccinia novopanici
CCTAACCTAACAAGATTTAAAGTAAGACAACCACAACTGAGAAAAGTGACTGAAACCAAACAAAGTGATGAGAGCAGATGCACTTGATTCACAATATAAAGAATGTAAAGTAAAAGCTGTGGGTTTATGCAGTTTTGGAGGTCAGATATGGGGAAAAAGTAAAATCTGGTGAGGCCAAATGTGTATCTGGTATGAGAGGTTATGCCCCTATAGAAGTGTCAAAAAATATAGTTGGGATGGGGTGAAGGTTGATTTGTAAGTCAAAAGTTCTGTATGTTGGGGCTCAAGTGCCAATAAGAGGATGCAGTGCGGCAAGACCTGATGGTTTCTTGTTCAGAGGCTCTAGCCACGTATAGATATACTAGATAGATCATGGCCAACTTTTGGGCACAGAAATTGTCAAATGAATAAGAAAAACATGTCAAAATAAAAGGAAATGGCAAGTGACATAAAACAGGTGAATTTGCGGACCAAAATGAGAATTTCATGTTTAATTAAAGGGTGTCAAAAGCTGTGTTAAAAAAGTCTCAATGTTGAGAACCACACACATGACGCGCCGCTTTTTGAGCCGAACAATTCTAGCCCATGTGTCCCCCACAACTCTCCCCACTAGGCGGAAGGTAGAGTGAGCATGAGCATCGCCTGATACGAAGCTGCTAGCGGCTCCGAACATGAGTTGTGACTGCAAGCAATGAAGCACCGTTGGCCACAAAGCAAGTGCAGAAAAAGGCGCACGATGCTGCGCTCAAGCACTGGCTATATAGTGGAACAACACCGCGCGACATGCACTGCCGCGTCGCGTCTCTTTTGAGCCACCCATACCACACGCCAGGGCTGGGGCACTAAATGCTTGGCCGCCACACTCCTCTTTTTTCCGGCAAGAAGCGCAGTGGCCCACGGCTGCGTTGCTTGATATTCTTTTTTTTTTTTTTTATCGCACAAAAGTCAACAAGAAAGGATGACATGCTTCGATGGCCCGTGTGTGGCCTCATAGGGTGCAAGTGGAAAAAGATCTACGATTGGAGAGGTTTCCGAAATTCGCCCTACCCCCACAAAAAAAAAAGAAAGAAAGATGCCGGAGAGCAATGGGTATGACACCGAAAGAGATGCTCAAGAAATGGATCAACAAGGCAAAAGAGAGGGGGAGACGAACCTGGAGCCAAATGCGATACATCTTGAGCTGCCGGGCCCTGTTCAACAGCAGCCGACGATCGACAAACAACGAGGACACTTGGAACCTGTTACCTCCAGATTGCGGCTCATCCAGACCCGCGGGGCTGGGGTTGCCGGCAAGCATCTTGACGCGGCGGCGGGGTCTGGGCCCGATGCTGTCTGCGCCAGACTCGCTTCTGCTTTTTCACCTTCTGAAACCTCTTGCATATTATCGCTGTCAGCTCATCTTTGGTGTTTCCGAAAGACGGAGAGCAGTCAGATCATATCAAGTCAATTCTCCTCTATTATGCGGGAAGAGGGTGAATACCTTTATCGAAAAAATAGACACGTGTTCCATCGCCTCGTACATAAAAATTGTCTTCAAGAAATCGTGAGCCTTTCATCCTGAGTTGGGCGAGATCATGGCGGCCATAGTCGCGAAATAACAAGATGCCGCCAGGCTTGAGCATCTGAAAAGAAGGACAAGATAATGGATTAATTGGGAGTTGAGGTTGCTGATGAATGACGGAAAGAGGAAAGTGATGAAAGAAGAAGGGATACCTACCTTCCATAAGTTACGAACAGTTTGAGCCCATTCCTTGGGGTGTAAGGCGCTGAAGCAGAAGATCATAATGATGGCGTCCAACGAACAAGGGGGCACCTCGGCGGGGATATCAGCCGAGCTCATGTCCCAGACGGCGCCTAGACATTTTGTGGGGTCATAGAGGGGATTTCTCTGGGTGGATCAGCCCGTAAGCAAAGGTTCTACTTGGAGTTCGATGTATCGCCAGCGGGACGGGGAAGGACTCACTTTGACTAGTTCCACCGCTTTCGAGGAATAGTCTAGCGCATACAGAAACAGCTCCGGGTTCTCGTTCGCGGCCAGGATCGGGAAGGCCGTGTTCCCCGGCTACGATCCAAACGTAGAGAAGAAAAAAGTTGGCATGTGTATCTGGCCCAAAAGGATGCGAGAGAGCCGGAAACACTGACACCACAACCGAGCTCCGCGATCCGGATAGGTCCAGCCTTGATCAAGCAACGCAAAGTCAGCGATTAAAACCCTCCAGACAGTCCGTTCAAACAAAAAGTTGGCTGACATCCGGCTGGACGGCCTGTTGCAGGGCCGGGAATTCGCTCCGCAACCATGAGCGATCTTTGAAGAACGTGTCCTTGCGAGTCGCGTAGAAAGTATCCCAAAAATCCGCCGGCGCTGCATTGAACTTGACTAAAATCAACAGTATAAGATTTTTTTTTTCTTGATGCGAGGGAAGGAAGGGAAAAAAAAGTGGTACCTTTCATGTCATCAGGGACAGGATTTGCGGCTTGTTTGGAGGTGGTGTCGAGGGCGACCTGTTCCTGCTCCTCGTTCCACTCGACGTTGTCCCTGTCAAAAAAAAAGAGGGAGTTAAGCCAGAGAATGAGAGAGGACCACAGGGACTGGGACGGACCAAGCGTTGAATTTCCAGGGGTCGCCCTGGTCTTGAGTCCATGGGCGTCTTCCGATCTTGGAGGTGAGATTGTAGGGGGTGGTGGTTGCTGCGGTGGTGGTTGGTGGTGGGAGTGGTGCGTTGAGTGCGATGGCACTGGCGTCGTGGTCCTCGTCGATCTTCCCCGGGGGAGTGTGAATGCTTTGGAGTGTCCCATCTTCAGCCTGCCGTTGAAGTCGGAAGACTCGGCTGACCAGCGCGGGGCGTGTCTTGACTCTTGAGGCGGAATCGAACTCAGTTGGGCTGTGGTACAGTACAAATACCTCCAAATCACCGTCCCACTTTATCTTTGTGCTCGGGCAAGTGATTAATCCAGTGAAGTGTATACTGAGGATAATCAATTGCTGGTTGCAAACTATTACCAAATGCTTCCATCGCCCTACGGGGTTGTTGGGGAATTTCTGAGCCCCCAGGGGTAAACTGTTTTTTACCGTGCTCCCACACAAACAACTAATTACTTTATTTGCGTTTGGTAATCAACTTCAATAACAAAAACTCTCTTCTTTCAATCCAAAGGATATATTATCTTGGATCTTGGACATTGAATACACATCTGCATGTCCACAATCCCATTTTTTTTTGTTTCTGCCAAAGAGTAAGAATTTTTTTTTGTGGGACTCCTAACCCCAATGGCTATTGGAATCTTATTTCATGACTATATCCAACAGACTCCCTTTGACTCCAGGCACCCACCACACCAATGAGCCAGCCCCACCATCCATCCACCCCCTACTGGTATCCAATTCATTGCCAATGGAACCAATCCTGGTACTGTTACACCAACCAAAACTTGTATTGATGTGCTCTTTGGACCAAATCACCCATCCTGAGCTAAACCTAACACAATCACTCCTTACCCATCCCCAGCCTTCAACACCCAATCACTCCAGGAAATCACAAATGAGAGGCCATGATGGATCCATCCAAGGCCAGGATCCAGCTGAAGGATGGACAAGCAAGTGATGTCATTTCCCTAATAACCTAGCCATAAAAGACACCCATTGGTGTACTGATTCCCACCAGTTCTGTCCAGGTTCCTCCAGTGCATCGTTTCTGTATCCCCTCAAACAACCGCGAGTAGTGTTACTATAGTTGGCTGGTCATCATTGGATAGTGTTAATTTGTTTGGCTTTTCATCAGTGAATATTATATCCCCACTCCTTCCCGCTACATGGCTTTGTACAACTTTTCCCCCAGGCTCCCTCCATACCCAGCTCCTGCCCCCATTAACCATAAACCTAGTGCCAACAAGTGGCCGGCACCACCTTCTGAGAAGGCCCACCCCAAATTACAATCTTTTCAGGGTCCTTGGTATTGGTCCCTGGTCATCTTTGATTGCTCAATCTCTTTTAAAATATACTGTTCTGAAAAAACTAAGTGCAATCCCATGAATTGGGTGGCACTTTGACAGCTCTCTGATCTCACTGTATCATGAAATGCTAACAACTCTCTCAGCTGGCTTGGTTTCCAAAAAATAGTTTCAGATCAATGCAGCAGTGACTATAATTAAATTGGCCGGATGATTACCAATGGGACCAATGTGAATCCCGTGAATGTGATTTGGACCGGATATATCCTGAAGAGAAAAATTTTCTAAAAAATCTCCCCTCCACCTATTCAATGAGGTAACACTCCGCCAATTTCTGAACATCATTGTTTCATAAAAACTTACCAAGGGCGGAGTCACCATTTGCATGGAAAATCCTCAAAAGGAGGTTATCCAAGCACAGAGAGAAGATTTGTTGCCCAAATCAATGAAGAGAATCAATGCTAGAGGTCAAGGCACTTTGTTGAAAGGCTCTGCTTGTTCCATGGGTGAGTCTGAGGGGGAATCTGACAGTGTAAGTTTTTTCCCTCAGCTGTAGTGGGATCCAAAATTTTGACCTTGCTTGTTGCATTGGCTCATACACAGGAAGACTCAAGAAAGGTAGAATTCAACAATCTTGATTTCCACATTGACAAAATATATGTGAAGTACAGGATGAATGCTGATTATGGTTGCCTTCATCCTGTATATCTCAATCCAACCATTTCCAATCACTACATACTCCTCACATCTGGAAATGTGGACACTTGGGCCAAAGCCCTGGTAAGTCATATGTTTAGCCTTTTGAATCATGATTCCAATTCACTGGATTGATGAATGCTGCCAACATTCACTCTTGGTTTTGTCTCTCCAGTCCTTGCGCACTCCTGGGGTCAGCCTCATTGCTCCTCCAAACTCAATCAAATATCTCTATCAATCTCAGGCCCAGAAGTCAAAGGCAAAAGAAACCTCTCAAATATTGGCGGCCTCCCTTGTGAAGTTAACCAGGATCCTCATGGGCAACAAGGCGGGTGGGCCAGCTAATGGGGAGCTTCCCCTCCTTCTTCAGTACACGAGAGCTTTCCAGATAGCCTGATTGGCTACCTCAAGTTCCTCTTCATTTCCGAGATCAAGTGTCAGGCAGTATACTACATGCTGATAAGTAACAATATCAAAAATTTCCAAATATTTGTCTCCCTCACTTATGAGGACTCCAAGCACTCTGGTTTAGCATAGGCATCATCTCCAAACTGTGTGCCAATATCTCTAAATACAAAGTTCACCTGGTGCATTCAAGTTGATAGGCCATCTATATGTCCCCTCTCTCTGCTCACATGGATCTATTAGTATTACATCCACCAACAGGGCCTCATGCTATTCCTGTCTGCTGTGTCTGTATTCCTGCCTACTATGTCTGGGTCTGTCTTGTATTCTTGCCTGCTATGTCTGCAATAAATGTCTGTCTGTTTGAATGATTTGACCCCCCCCCAACAAAACCAAAAAAAAAAAAAAATGTTTGCCTCATCCATATTACAAAACCACCCCAAAAAAACCCCAATGTCTGCCTGCCTATGTCATCATTTCTTGGTTTGTTGTGTGAGTCCAATGAAATCAATCACCAAAAACTCATTATGACAAATTTCCCCTCGGCATGCATGAGAGTAAGATATCCCCAAATTCAAAGGTGACACAATGGGTGTGAGGATCACACCCAATATCTTCCACTGAGCTGAAATGATGACACATCCAGTTATTTTGGAAAAATTATCTTTCAAAAAAGGGCAAACATTCATGATTTTATATTCTGCAGAGGCAAGGGATCATAAGATTTCACAAGACACATACAACATGACAAGCTTGTGTATAACAAGATCACAAGAGGAGAAACTACACATGAGGTGTGTCAACGTGCAGAGTGGCCCAATAATAATGGGTTAGGATGACAAGCCACAGTAAAAATTAAAACATTTTGGATAGGAGACAGGCATGGAGAACTGACTACATCCTGTAGTTGATTTAGTAGCCACACATAAGTTTCAGAATTGCCAGACATTAGACAGTTGTAACCCTGCATGGCAGTAAAGTTTGCGGCAGAGGTCTGCAGAAACCACTGTGTGGGTGGTATATCAAATGTCCCAGTTGGGGTCTGCCACATTGACCATTCCCTGAGTTTGGCACAGGTGGCTCTTGATTTGGGAGGAACAGACCTCAATGGGGTTTAACTGGGGACAATAGGGGGGGGGAGGTAGATGAGTCTGATACCTGCTGCCTCACACAATTCAGCATCTCTTGGGCATTGGTGGATCACAGCATTATCCATAACAAGAGTAGAGTTCAACGTGGCGTAGGGATTCATTCAAGGGAGCTAGTAAGATGAGACAGTGATTAGTGTGGGTGAATTGATGATGACCAAGGGACCAAGGTGAGGCTTACCAGCTTCCAATTCAAGAAATGCTTGAATTCACAAGCTTAAAAAGTGTGTTCCACCACAGTCAAGGTAAGCACTCCATGGAAGCTAATACCAGAAACCAAGGTAAAGCATGGAGCATTTGTGTCATGCAGATAACAGGCAGCTGCCAAGCCACACAAGGATCTTGCAAAGGTCCAGAGCAATTCAAAAGAGCAGATGGCAGATTCATCTGTTGAGCTTTGAAACTGTCAGTGCTGAAGAGGGAGGACAAGTAAAATATACAATTTCCCTGTGAAGACCAGAAACTCTGCTGGTACATCTGCCATTTTAGCAATGTAGTAGAATTTTGAAGATATTGACAGTATCTGGTTTCTTCAAGGTGATTGAGAGGTTGTGGACCAGGTTTTGTTGCATTGTGTTGATCCCAATGAGTGTTCCTCTTTGATTGCATAACCTTTCTCACATTCTGTCAAGGAACAGACCCGGCTTTGTTTGGACCAACTCTATCATGAATTTGTGATCCTTGGCTGACAACAAACTGGCTTGTCCACAAGCTCCATATTCAGCAGGGTCTTGGATGACTTGTGGAAGAGCTCTGTCCATTGGGAAAAACATTGCCTGGAAACTGTAACACCAAGGGAGTTGCAGATGAAGCTGTGAGTGTGGTTTTGTAAGGCCATTCTGACAGTGGCAATCTTCATGGATGTGTCATATTTGCAGAAAGCAATGTTCAGTGGGGGTTTCAAACCTCCCAGGTCCGCAACCCAGGGTGCTTGTCCAGGTCCCAGCCCGCGGAAATTTCCTAGCTTAACACAAGCCCCAACTTCGGGGCTCGCGAAGCGAGCCTCCGAAGGAGGGGCTTGTGGGTAAAGCTGGATTCTTGGCGTGAGCGGTTCTGAATTTTGCACTGTATTTGAGTAACTATTTGTGAGAAAATTTATGGGGAAAGCTTGAGATGCACAAAAAATATGGGACCAAGCAGCCTGAATAGCCAGCTTACTTGGCTATCTCCCCATATTTTTTTCATGTGTCAATGTCCAACAATGATCACCTTTCCTGGTGTTCAAAGGAAAGGTGATCATTTTTTCGTCCAATTATTTCGAAAAAAAAAGATTGTATTTTTCAACTAAGATCTGATACTGTCAACCCATCAGTATCACTTGCAGACCTAGTTGAATCCATACAGGCCGAAGCTTGGCTTTATGACAAGTGTTATTTCTCCCATTATAACACCTCGGAGCTGTCAGATTAACAATCCGAAGTAGCAAACTAAATAGAACTCCGTCATGATTGCAATCCCGCCCCGACCTATTGGCTCAACGCGAAGAATGTGGACACCAACGGGAGTCAATGTTTTAAAGAAGATATACAACAAGAGTCCAACAAAGCTGAACGAGCACATCTCCAAGGTATCTCTCGAGTCATTTGGACAACAGGCAAAAGATTTGCAAGTCCAAGCTGTTGCTAATCTGGTCGAAGGTCGTAACACATTTATATTGGCTGGTACTGGATTCGGAAAATCTCGAATCCCCGAGCTCTTCTGCAAAATGTTACCGGTCCGATTAAATTCTGTTGTTCTTGTCCTCAACCCACTCGACTCGCTGGGGGACAACCAGGTCCTTGAGAAGCTTCGCGCTGGCTATATGGCCATCAACCTCACGAAACTCACTTTCAACTCCACCACGGCTAGGGAAATCCAATCCGGGGTATACCAGTTTGTATACCTAAGCCCCGAAATATTCTTGAACAGCAAGCTGTTTCAAGAGATATATTACAGCCACGAGTTCCAGAACAGAATTGCTCTAGTCGTAGTAGATGAGGCACACATGATATATGTGTGGGGCCTTGTTGAATCTAGTTCAGCCAAGAAGTCGATTTCAGCTCACTTTCGCCTTGAGGACTATGGCATTTTCCGGCCATCTTATGGGAAACTGGGCGCGCAGCTGCTTTTCCGCAATGACAAACCAATCCTCTTGCTATCTGCTACCTGCCGTCCAATGGCTGTTGATGCAATCCTTACAAGCCTCAAGCTAACACATGATTCAATTGATATTCTTTGTGGAGAACTTACTCGCCCTGAAATCCGCCTGATACGAGTTCCAATGGCCAAATCGTTGGCTTCTGCACTTGATGTGATCCGACTGTTCCCCTCCAGCAAAGATGTGGACGATGGCGACATGGTTCCATCCTTAGTTTACAGTGGGTCTCGCAATCGTACGATGACAGTCTTGGAAGCTATTGATTGTGCTCGCGAGACCCCAGGCACAGCTTACATTCCAAATAGCACATGTGCCAGGAGGTTTCACTCCTGCACTGGTGATGAAGACAAGATTTCGACCGTTGAGGACTTCGCAAATGGTAAATTCCCGGTTATATCGTGCACCATGGCCCTTGGCCTGGGCCAGAATTGGAGCCGAGTGCGAATGGTTTCACATCTCGGCCGGGGGGATCCCGCTTCCATCTGCCAGATGATTGGAAGATGTGGGCGGGATGGAAAACCTGGGCTGGCGTTCATGTTTGTCGAGAAGGCTCGGAGGGGTGGAAAAAATCGAGTCAATCAGTTTATTCGCGGCAACCCTCAGAACAACTTAGACAGAATGGATGCTCTAGCTGTGACCCCTCTATGCCTAAGGATCACATTTTCACTGGACAATCTGTAGGTTTATTATTATTATTACCCTATTAATCTCTCTTCGTTTCCATAAACTGATATCATGTTTAGTTGTGGCTACATCCCACTCTGGGCAGACGACCCTGCATATATCAGAGAGCAGGAGCGCGAGAGAAGTTTAGGCATGCCTGTTTGCAGGTGCTCAAACTGCTCACCTGCTGAATCAGAGGAATTGCTTGGAAACCTCGTTTATGCCTCAAAGAAAAACTTTGATGCGATTCTCGATGATACTTACTCATCCCCGATCAAGCAGACCATCAATCACAAATACCCCTGCAAGCCGACTAAAACGAATAAAAGGAAGTTTGGAGAAGTGGACGCTCAGGAAATCGAGGATTTTACCTCAATCCTTCTCCACGACTTATACGATCATTACAATCGCAATGTTGCACCGGGAGGGACAATTTCGGCCGAGGATCTTTTTGGTCATGCCGAGGCTCAAGCGGTTCTGGCGGGCTTGGACAACATAAATGTGACCGGGGATCTTCGAGGCGTGATTGGAGGTGACTCATTTGTGGGACAAGGTGACTGGATCTTTGCTTGGGTTACAAAGTGGAAATCATCACGTGAGCGCCAGGTGGAATCCGATGTACCAACGGACACTACATCCAAGCGGGCCTGTGCAGAAATACCAACGCAGAAGCATGTCGGGCAGGTTGCTCTTGGGAAGGGGATGGCACCAAAGCAACCTTCTAAAAAGGAGCGTGCTGCATGTCAGTCATTAGAGAAAAAACAACGCAAAGCAGAGGATTTGGCCAGCAGAGAAAGACGCCGGGAACAAATCGCAGCGATAATGACAGAATCCAAGAAGCAATTTTTGTAGATCTTTATATATATATATAATTCGATTATTTAGCTCTCAATCTACATCTCCCCATCACCCAACTCCCCTTCATCTGATTCGGAGCTACCTTCATCTTCCCCATCTTTGGTGCCCTTGATGTAATGCAGGTTCAGATGATTCTTGAAGATTTTCAGATCAATGTCGCTATTGCATATTCTTTCTCGGAGTTTTTTCATTCCTGATCGATACGCATCACTGATATGATCATCATTCTGACCACTTCTGGTTGAGTATTGGCCCAAGATGTCCTTGTTATTTGCCATCATAGCGTACATCTCCAGTGACTGTTGAGGAATCATATTTTTGTGTGACTGGTGTATAAGTTTGCCTCCACAGTCCTTCTTAAGTGATTGGAACATTTGCTGTAACTGTCCATTTAAAATTAATAACATGAGTTGTTTTACACCTGATGTACTCATTTTGGCAAGAACATAGCAATATTTACACATACCAAGAAAATGTTAAGGGAAAACACATTCCGGAGTCGCTCTATTTGGGTGCCCATACCATTGTTGTTGTAGAAGAATTTAATCCAGTAGTTCTGGATTTCCAGCCAATAGTCTTTGGCAACAAAATGATTTGCACGTCCTGATGGTGATATAAGCAGGTTGTGACGCAGGTATTTGCTCAATGAGGGTGGCAAGATGACTGTGAGTAGAAGGACCATCCTAGGTAGATAAGAAGAATAGTTGGTAATCCCAGGCAAAGACTGGGACATTATAGACCACTTCTTCCATATGATCATGAGGCGGCCCACATCACCAGCACTCATGGATCTTTTGGCTTCAACAACTGTTGAAAAGTCATGCATCATGATTAGGGTGTTTTTCAATCTTGAGCTGGTCTGATTCATGCCGGCTTGTGTACGAGCTTGAGGTGTGAAGAACTGGTTGTAACATTGATCAACAATCCGATTCCAAAGTGCAGACGGGATGATTGGGTGCTCCTTCCCAGGCTTTTCTGTATTAATTTTCATGATGACCCTAAGCGGAAATGAGAATCGTGTCAGATTGAAATCATGAACCACATCACGTAGCTGAATCACCCAGAGCGCACCTCAGGCAGTAATAAACCATTGCTTCAAATACACGCTCCATTTGATTTATCATCAGGTTAAAGTCTTTCTTCTGTATCGCCTTCTCGGATGGGAACCCTAATGCTTCCAAATGTTGCCATGTGCCGCAGTTGGTCATATCCGTGGAATTACCAAAGTGATGAGTGAAAATAGTTGAAGCTATATTCCACAGAGTATGAGAAGCACCCAGCTGGAATATCACATTGTCTAGACGGTTCTGAGGTAGAGCGCTGGGAACTCTCTGAGATCTCATGCAATTGAAGTTTTGGATGGTACCCAAGTCGCCATCCATAGGTTGCAGGCGCTCAAAAAATTCTTCCGGGGAAAGGCCACTTTGATGCAAAATAGATTGAAAAACTTGTCCAATGCCCTCAGCTGAATTATCCAATGCATCCATCAGCTTTAGCATTATGAGTTCAGGTTTGTTGTTACTGATTACATCCACAGGGGGCGGATGAATAGGTATTGCAGATTTCTTGTCACTAGGGACAGCCAGGTAGTCAAATAGGACCTTGGAAATTTGAGACTTGATTACATTGATTTCAATAGCTTCCTCAGCACTTTTCGGCAAGAACATGTGTGGCTGGATTTCCAAATCATGAACTTTCTGCAAGGCGCGGTGGAATTCAAGCAAGCCGGATTGCTGGAAGTTACAAGCCTCAAGAAGGTTGGTATCAGGGATGTGGATGTACCCCCAAGTCCCCCGGTAAGTATGAGAGCGGTTCGAAACTGATTGCTGATGTACGCGCTGCTGCATGTCTATATTATCGATGCAGATTGTAGGTGCTAATGGGATCCTGGGGTTCAAAGCCATAGCGTCCTTGATAGTTTTTTCAAAGACTTTGGACAGAGTTTTCAACGAGGTGAGAGCAGTTCCGCGCGAGGACGCCAGACCAAGATAATTCAAGTACTCGTGCACTCGCTCGGAAACCCCACAAGCAAAGAATCGCACAGAGTTGTAAAGCTGGAGGGCGTTGTTGCGGCGGTTCTGAGAGAATGCTATCATGGCGCAGATAGTTGAAGCAATCTTTGATAGCCCAAATACAATGATGAGATAATGTATTAA
>SMGU01001645.1:0-16832 GCA_004348175.1 Puccinia novopanici
AACATGCATATGCATGCATCAATTACCTCCCATGACAAAGGACCCTTTTTTGAACTGCTAATTCAAAATGGTGTCAACTTTCTCATAGTATATTTCTATTTTTAAATATATTTCATTATTATTCTTGTTATGACTTTATATTATACATTCATGTGTATGTCTTTTAACCTTGTATTTTTGCTTGGAGGGCCTGTTACATGCTTGTATAATTAGACATGTTGTCAGCCCTCAGATTACTTTGTTCAAGTTATTTGTTGCCTTGAGGCATGAAGGAGTGTAGTTCTGAGGGTGCCCTCCAAGGGTGACCCAAGGTTATTTTGGATGGAGAACTAATTGGTATCATTGTTTCTATTGAATTCTCCATTGTTTATTTTCTTTTTCTTTTTGTCATTTTATTTATATTTTCAATATTTTTGTACTATGTAAGCTTGTCTCTGAATAATAGGACGGTTCACATAGGACATAATAAATCCATAGCACATCAGCAAACTATAACCCAAGGCATCAGCCAATTTGGTTGGGAACGCTTGCTGACGTGCAGTTACGGAGTTGCTAAAAAATCCCTATGTGAACCGTGCTAATAGCAAGCTGAAGCCTGAGAAGTGTGCTGGGCTGACCATCAAGTCTGCTTGGCACATGGCAATGCGAACTCTTCACCCAGACCCTGCATGTCACATGCCAAGTTTTGGATGAGTCAGGCCCAACACCTGCGTGGCCAAAGCCAAGGGAAGGCGCCACATCCAGCAGAGATGATACACCTGTGATGGTAAAGGATGCAATACATAGAACTATACATATTGAGGCTCCGTCCAGAGTAGCTGAAGGGACATCGGGAAGTCTGGCGTGCAGCCCGACTGGATTCAAAATCTGACCATTCACGGGCGCATGGGGCTCGTCTGTGGCGGCCCAATCTCATCGCCATGCAAGTCGGCTTTCTCATTGGCCCCCATTCTTGATGGGAGAGATGCTGGGCTTCGGGTTGGCTCCGCCAGCTTCTTGCGTCCTCCATGTACTGTTTCACTTCAAAAGTATTTGCAGACATTCAAATATGATGGAACTGGTTTGCAGAGATTCTGTTGCCATAAAAAATCAAATCGCCCCGAGACTTTTCATCGTAATTGACTATTGAGCAATGCTTGGGGAGTCCAGTACACAGATGAGCGCTCCGATAGAGCCTGAAAATCAGATCCAATTTCACATGGTTGTTACCCAGAGGAGAGTTCGCAAGTGACAAACCAAGCAGGTTCTCATAACCGGAAACTTTAATTTCATTTTTATTTAGCTTGTAGAGCGGGGGTAGGCCATGGACGTTATATCCAGGACGATACTAATGCTCGAGTCATATTGAAAAGAAGAAATCAAGTCCGAGAAGCCTCAAATGACTTTTATCAAAATTTCTATCTGCGGATGGGGTAAGAGGGTCTAGCGTATCCCGGAGCCTCATAGGGTGGTGGCGAGTGGATTCGACCCATTGATCTTCGGATGGCAGGTGGGCGACGAAAGGGTGAGGGCGAGCGACGCGGGCTTCTCGCTCTAGATCAACCAATGTAGTTGCAGGAACAAGGGTCACCTTCAGGAGCTTGTATGGTGGTCATGCAAGTTAGTCAAACTCACCGGCGTGGGGAATGGCCTCTTATTGGCCCTCTTCCATCAGGCACTTCGTATCTATGAATAGATGAATTATTTGAGTTACTACGTTTGGCAAGATATGCGGGAGACAAGGGGACGACACACCTTCTGTCAAGGCGCGCGGGGTCGACTACCCTTTCGACAGGACGAGCCCAGATTTGCCTATCCGGCGATCTGTCATCGTATCTGCCCATGCGAGTAGCTTCTGATGCGCGTACGTGTTCGCGATAATACGCCGGTTCAGGGGCGTATGGTTTGAGCACATGAGCCCGATCCTGATAGTCGTCCCGAGGCAAAGATCGGATGGAGTAGACACCTGAGGGGCGGGTGCGCTCGTTTGGATAATAGTCCCGTGAGCTAGGCGGTGGAGAGCGTGAGCGAGATGGGGTAATCAAATATGAGGCTCTGTAATCTTCACCACGTGGTAAGACTTTAACATCCAGCGCCCTCGGCTCATCGCGCTCGCGATCACGAACGTAATGCTCTGGTCGATAACGCTTGTCTGCAGGGTGTGCTGGTAGAAAATAACTTTCACGCGAAGGGGCGGTAATCTTTCTCGTTCAGCCCGGGTAGGGTCAATTTCTTCCAGGGGACTTCTGTGACGATGGCGGCGATGTTCATGAGACGAAAGTTCTAAATCAAGCTTATTATCCCTGTTCATGCACACATTCTCACGATGTCGAGGTGGCGTGGCTGAGCGAGCTCGTATTCGACTGAGATTGAAGAGTAAATACAGCAGAGCGTCAGACGATGGGTGGGAGAAGGGGATGCATATGAAAGGGGCAACCATCATCACATGGCACCCTTGGCGCAGTTGGCATGAGACCGAATGTGAGTAAAGAGGCACACCGCTTGGGAAATAATTGACTATCAGCCTTGGGACAATCTCGTGCCCAATGGCCGATGATGCCACAAGTATAGCAAGCTTCTGGATTGTTGGAAACCGCGACATGTCGAGGTCGACTTCCGCCATGAGAGAGTTCAACTTTGATCTGAGAGCCTAGGAAAGTGCCTTCATGATATTTCGAGACCGCATCGCATGCCGCTTGGGGTCTTTCGTATTCCTGGAAGATGATGGAAAGTGAAACAACAGTGACAGAGGTTGGCTTGAGTGTTTTCTACTGATGAAATGAACGGGGTTCTAGGCTTTGGAGCGGAATATAAGTTCAGATCGTTGAACGAATGCCAATAATGATAATTGAGGGGAGTTCGTCTTCAATCATGAACAAGTCAAAAAAAAACGGCCGTTGCCAAGACTGATAACTGAGTGGATCTGAACGTTCATCATCAACTAGCAGAGTGTACGCCTCGAGTGAGAGATTTTATGTGCGTAGACCAAACCAAGGGAAGCGAGAAGCCATTTCATGAATCACGGGGTAGGGGTTACAGTGCATTCATTGTTATGAGGTGTGAAGTGAAGCGTAGGGCTAAGCCTAATTGGAACGGTGAAGATTGACTGGAGGGTGATGATATCAAATGCATAGTCTGAGGTCTGTTAAGCTCACCACGAATCCGTAGCCACTCTTAAGTTCGACGTTCTTGATCCGACCTAGCTCAGAGAAGCAGTCCTCAAGATCTTCGGGCCTGGTGAGCTCGGGTAGACCCCAATGTAGATCTTGCTAGGATTCGGTATTGGTATGTTTGGATAGGATCGACTGGAGCAGCTTCAACAGGTCGGCTACCGCCATGATCAACAGTTTCTTGTCCTGGCGGAACTCGATATGTCCGCTCGAGATCCCGAGCCCGAGCTGGAAGTTCTCTGGGAGGGCTATCTCGTGTAACAGCACGAGATTCAGGGTATCTTTCACGCAGAGAGGAGGACTGGTAGAAAGCTCTTCGATTTGGATCTCGAATATCATTTTCGACGCGTGAACGAGAGACCTGGTAATCTTCTCGACGATGATGATGATGATGATCACTCTGCATTCTGGAGATAAACTCGTGAGCTAGTCTTGGTGAGGGTTGATATCTGTAAAAAGTGGAGTGTGAAAATAGATGAGTCGTGTGGATATGTCAGGATGTCGCGGCAAGACTGAGAATTGCGTCTAGAATTGTTCCCTTCTGGCAACGAGCAGAGTATTTGACTTGTGAGGGGCGAGCCTACGAAGCAGACAGAGAGAGATTGAGGACTTGGTCACCGATGGAAAGAATGAAGGGGAGTCTTTCTGAGGGAATCGACGAAAGTTACTGACTGTTGACCGTTCAAGCAAATTGTAGTTGTTGACCAGAATGTTGGTGGCAGAAGGAACGGGTCTTGTGGGTGTGACTCGGCCAATAAATAGATCCCCGGGACCGCGGCGGTGGTGGCTCGGGGACTGCGGCCCCCAGATATAGGACCCTGGCCCTGACGCATTGCCAAGACCCCTGCTGCAAGGTGTTGGTTCTGCAATTTCCTTTAACGATTTTATGAAGCAGCCACTGATATATTTCAGCATCAACATCTTTGGAAAGTTTATAAGGAAGTGATTATAATGATAAAAAGACTCAAACAAAGAAAAAGAAAAAAAAAAGCAACATGATCTGAAAAAATGATGTAACACCATGTCACAAGTGAAGGGAAAACATGTCAGGTGTCATTCAGTAACATCCCTTGAAACTCCAGAATATTTAATTGAGTGATAATAAAAATTTATAACAATGGGCCCTTTGTACTTATCAGGGAGTCATATCACTTTCTACTCACCAGGGGACAATTCCTGACACTTCACTGTTGAGTGCCATCACATATATGCTCCAAATTTTTGGTTCAAAACATGTAGTATGTTAGTTGCATGAAAACCACACATCTGCTTCAAAAGTTGAAGTATTCTGGAAGGAATGAATTTATTTTTTATAATTGATGTACAAATTATGCTGAACTCAAGATTATGTCTTGCAGAAATTTATCCCTTGATTTGATTATATCCTTTTGTGTATATGATATTTTCATAATCACAAATTCCATATTTGAAAACAAGGATGGCAATAAAAATGCTCAGGATAGTGTTTTTGGTGATGGATGAAGTTTGTAGAACTGAGAATTATACATTTCCTCCAGGCATTTCTGGATAACTTCACAACCTCTTCTCAATGAATTGGTCTGGAATGAGTTTTATATGTTGAATTGCATTCATCAGTTCATTCAACATGTGGAAGACAAATTGTTCTGGGTTTTCTGCTCAAGATAAGCTACAACCCACATCATCCTGTGATATGGTACAAAAATGAGATATTTAGGCTTCCAAAAGAGCAAGAGAGTCTAATTTTGAAAGTTTCTCAATGTAAAATTTAATTCAGCTTCTCAAGAAATGGTTTTTCATGCCATTGATTGAATAGACAAGCATCAAGAAAAAACCTGTTTGCAAACAATGTTGAAAAAGTCATTCAACCATGATATGCTGATTCATAAGAGGAACTCTAAATGAGATAGTAAAAGAATCAATCTCAGTTTAAAATTTTCCCTTCCTCACTCCATCCCAAAATCCTCTACATGTTTATTCCACCATTCTACCATACTATGCCTCACAAAATCAATTATACCTTTGTAATGCCTTAATTTGATTCCAAATCCAGAATTATTAAAAGAGGCACAGTTCAGGTAAGGATAGAAATTCTAAGGTATTTTTGGCACCAGAATTGAATGGGTGCATCTGCTTCAACAATTTCAACAAAACCAATGAGCCACTCATCACCTTGACCTTGATCTGGATACATCACCATCAAACAACCAGTCATCAATGCTGTACAAGATATTTTGGAAGGTTTTCACCTTTCTGATGCATCTTGTTGATTCCCAAGTCAATGAATTCTTAAAAAATTACATTCAAGAAGTGGAGGAGCCTGAATGTCAGCTTCCTTGATACCAGGAACTGAATTCCTCTAGCTACAAGGGCTGCAAAAGCGGCAGGGATGGATAGATAGGGTTTGGAAAGGTAGTTTATGGATATTTTAGGTTGATAGCCCAAAGGATAAGGGGCTAGAAAATTAGAATAAGAAATGCACAAAAAGTGCCACAAAAAGGGAAAATGAGGAGGGGCCTGCTAAGCAGGGGTTTTTATGGTGCCCTCAAAGTCTAAAGCCTGATAAACAGGGTTTCTAGACGAACTGGGGCCTGAATATCAGGGGTTTTAAGGTGCCCAGTGATATGTGGTGTGGAATCTTAGCAGGAACAAGGACTTACACTAATATTCCTGCAGAAGGGATTCCAAGAAAGGGCCACTGGATGAGGTTAATAGGGTGTGTAGGTGGCTTGGAGACGAAATGGAAGGCTTTTAAGAGCACTGGTAATTCCTACAAGACTGCACACTAATATTGGGATTAGTGGAAAGTACTGAGTAGAACACTTACTGGTGGAAAAAGCTGGGGAAGGGTTCCAAGGGAGGAATAGCTGCACTTATAAGCCTGTTCTGGGACCTTGAGGACGAATTCAGATGGCTGTTACTCATCTAGTATCTTCTAGGGTGTTCCCTTGTCTTTCTCTCTGACAGGTGATCATTTCACTATGTGTCATTTTGAGGTATTTTTATTGTATTGTGGGATTATTCCCACTAGTTTATTTATTTCAAATTTGTGGGAATATTACATCATTCCTGGCGCTTAGAACAGATTCATTTTGAATTGTTAATTCAAAATAGTTTCACATGTATAGAATGGGATTTTTCTCATAGTACATTACTATTCTTTATTCTTTTATTTTTATTTTATTTTTTATGTTTATGTATATATTTATTAGCTTTATATTTTCGTCTAGAGGGTGTGTAACATGTTTGTGTAATATAGTATACATGTTATGAGTCCTCAGATATTTTTCTAAGTCCTTAAGGTTGCCTTGATAAAAGGTATGAAGGGGTGATTTTATAGGAATACCTTCCAAGGATGACCCTAGGTTATTTTATATGGGGAATCCATTGGTTTAATTATTTTTTCATAATAATTTCTAGTTTTCATGATATATTTATTTTATTTCTATTTTTGGTATATTTTGCTCTATGTAAGCTTGTCTCTAAATAGTAGCAAGCTGACACTGAATAAAATGATCAAAAGCAAATTTGACCAATAACAGGGAAAGAATTTCTAAAGGCCTTATCCAAGTCAAAATAATAGCACTATTATGTGGCCAAACCGTTGGAAGCATGATGAAAAATTCAATTAACAGACCCAATGTTGTTTCTAACCTTTTTTATCCATCTCTCTTGATATTGATATCTGCTGGAGGTGGACTGGTTTCACCCAAAGACAATGGCATGGTTCAACACAATTACAGAAAGGTTCTTGGTGGAGCAGACACTGGTGAATTTAAAGCAAGCAATCATTTGAGATTTGCCACAATGTAAAAACCTGAAGCCCTTGCATTCCAAAGAAAAATGGGCCCACAATCTTTTGATCTGGGTTGTTGGATTGTTGTTCTGCTTCTCTAGGCTTAATCATGAATGCTGGTGTCTACTACATTATCACTGGTCAATTACAGGCTTTCACCCTCCAATTGGGTGTTTAATAGAAACAACTAGCATTCATTGAACCACCCACAGTTATTCATCTCCAAGTGTCCTTAGGAATGTTGTTAGTACACTTGGCATGGACATAAGAAACATGGGTTCAATTCCCACAGTATACATATTCTTTTTGAAGTTTCATATGATCAACTGTGTCACCATGGCCAAAAATTGAAAAAACTTTCCCATAAGCACTATGGGTGTTGCACTTGGGATCAATGATCATCTAATCAATGAAATCTTTGATTTACCATTCATTGGTGGAACAAACTTGATTCTGTGCAGCAAGCATCAGTTGCCCCCAGTCCCTGCCTCACTTATGCAGGTGGGTCACACAAATTTATGCATGTACATTTGTGACCCACCTTCCCACTATTATGTAGACTGATGGAGTTTTTCTTCTTCTTCTTTTTTTTCAAAGAATCATTTTAAAGGTGGTGTGAAATGCCTTAATTGATGTTTACATTAATATATCACACCAACTTGAAATTGGAAGAAACTAAACTTCAGGCCTGATTTCTGAGTGAATGCCCATTCAATCACTCTGGAAATCCTTCATCTGGTCATTAGGACTCCAAATAACCATTCAAATGTTTAATTGGCCAGGAAAGTGGCTTAAATACAGATAAAAATTGATTTCAAGAGCCTGCAAGTGAGTTGAAAGATAGCAGTTATGGCAATGTTTCTTCAGAGGTACTCATCCCTAGCCATGAGGGCTCTCCCATGGAGATTCAGGAGCCATAAACACTGTTCTACAATACCAATGGCAAGTGACACACTTTGGGGTACCTAATTTGTGCTGGAAGGGACTTTGTGCTGGAAGGGATGTTGTGCTGGAAGGGACTCTGTGCTTGATTTTGGGCAGCACAGAGCAAATCAGAATCAATTTTTTTTAGGCATGACCTGGGCTCATCCATAAAATGCTGTGATTTTGGCAGCCAGATGATTCCAAACCACTCCTCAAGATTGATATCTAATTTACCAGGAGTCCTGTATCTCATGCCTGGGGCAAAGAGTCAATATTTTCACCAAATGTAAAAAAAGGATCATATCCAGCAGCTGTGAACTGGAAAAAAAATGAATTTCTGGGTGACACCAGTCTTTTTCTGCTTCAAAATCCTTAGAGGTGTGGCCATGGTGTATGCCCATAAAATTGGGTAGATGCTGATTGGAATATACTATAATATTACATTGACAGTTAAATTGAAGGTTTTAGGTTGAGAATCTATCACATGGTGGATTTTAAAAAGATTATCTGAATTAAGACATTCCATTCACTCTTTTTTTTTTTTGTGTCAAGAAGTAGAAATACATGTCTGTGGATTGGATCAGGGAATTTCACCATCACTTCCATGTTAATTTTTGGAATTCAAACCCTCTTTAATGGGGTTTAATGCTACACAGTGGATATGAAATGGAGATGATTTTTAATATTACAGGCTATCCATCTTGTTTTCTTTAGCCTTTTGAGGTTTGAGCTCAGCTTTGTTGGTGTGAGAATTTAAAAGCTTTAAAGTAAAGCCTACTTGATTCTATTTCTTTTTGAAACTAAATTCAGCCTTGCCATAAATTTCAATAATAATAACATAAAAAATATTTTAGCACAAACAATCAATATTGTTTGGTGAGAAAATTGATCAGCCATATAAAAGAAAACGGTTTTCATTGCATTCAATTTGTTCTATAATTCTCACAGAAACTCTTTTGTTGGCTTGAATGTAGCTTGATAGGACCAGAGAACTTCCTAGTTTGTGATTGAATATTGTTGATACATCCTAAAAATTATAAAATATTTTTTAGTCCCAACCAGTAGTTTATTCCTCCAAATCAAGTATGAATATTTAGTTCTTAGTGGGTTTGAATTGAGTTCCTCTTCTGATGAAGGTGTTTCAAGATTTTTTTCTGGTTTAGTTGAACTTAATATGTAAATTCTTTCCCCATTTTTTGGGAGATATATCTCCATGTTTTCATGTTTTCTTTTCTTTTCTTTTTTTACAGAAAACTTCTGACTAATTTTTGCTGGGCTCTAGGAAAACACAATTTATGGAACTTGACACCAAGTGCCTGGAGTCTTCCCCTGGTGATTCTTGTGGATTTATTTTCATTTCACCTGGCATGTATACCCCTCCCTCTTGGCATTTTGTAACTCAATAGATCTCCTTTTTAGGTGCCGTCAATCAATTAGTGACACAGCTTTGGAGGAAAACTTATGAAATTTGTAACCTTGGAGAGAAAAGTTTATGCAGATATATTCAAGTTCCCTGAGGTCTATAAAATATGCACAGGGTGAATTTTCATGGTCCAATCTTGCTTGAGATGCATTTTACATGAAGCTTCCCCTGATAATTTTTGGCTACTCTTATCATTGAATTTTTAACCAGTTCCTTTGAGGAAAAAAGGAAACAAATTTGTAATCTTATTCTCCCCTAGAATGAGACTTCTCCAAGAAAAAAGGAATTTATTCAATTATATGAAAAGAAAAAATATTGAGCTAATTATCTTATTTTATTTAGTTTGAACTGACCCAATCCAGAGTTTGTTGAGCTTGAAGGATTAGTTTAAATCAAATTTAGCTTCAATTCATATGAAATAAGCTGATTTAAATCAATATGAAATTGGTTGAGTGCAGCCTAGATAAAATTAAATGAATTGAAACAAATTGGGTTTGATTCCAGTCATTTCAAATTTAATTAGCTATTTTAAAGTTTCCTGGAAGGACTTTAGCCTTCCTCACTTTAAATAAATGAGGATTAAGAAGTTTAGGGCTTGCTTTGTCTTAATTATTTTCTTTTCTGGTCCTTAGGGTTTCCAAAAACTCTGATCAACAGGATTTAGAGACTCTAATTAAAACAAGTTTTCCAATATTCCATATTTCCGATTTTTTCTTTTAAAGATTTTTTTTTTGATATACACCCAATTGAGGGGTATCAAAGATGACCAAATCTACCATTATGTAATTGACGGGTTTTCAAAAATCCACCCTTTTCAAAACATGTTTTTCCTTCCCAATAAGATCTTAGGACCCATTAATGAAGAAATATTTTTTTTAATAATTGACTGATTTCTAATTGTGGATTTCTTATATTTGATACCCCCTATTATATGGGTTTTGAATACCCCCTTGTTTTTCCCTGAAATTAAACTAGGAATCTGAATCCTTTGTGACTCAAAAGCTGAAATAAAACTAGAGTTAGATAATTTAATCAAAATGGTCAAGGAAAACCCACAAGGGGAGCTAAACTGGGGTGCTATCATGGATTCAGCTTCTGAAAACCATTATTCTCATTCTTCAGGGGTAAATAATTGCATTGGGAGCTTTATCAGGAAGGGAATCGTTTCCAGCCCCTTTATTTCTCAGACTGGTTCACAACTCCAATATCTCATCTTTGCAATTCAAATGTGAATCATTCTCACACAATTTCCTCACAAATATTGGAAAAAATGGCTTTTAAATTCACATTTAGTTGATCCTGGTGAAGTCTGCAGCAAAAAAAGCTGCTGATTTGATATGGAAAGGAGCTACCCAGTGATTTTAACTTCCCCATTACATATTCTTTAGAATTATATGCTCCGTCTAAATCTTATTCAAAATTGAATTCTTCACAGTTTTTTAGTAAAAAAATTCAACAACTGCCACCAAGCCAACCTTGGTTTAGCCCATTCTATTTGATCTGTGTTACAAACAAACTACTTTGAATTGATTGGTATGAAATCATTTAATATGTGTCCAATTTAAATTGGCATCATATTAAATTAATTCATTTCAAACAATTTTAATTAGGGAAAGTGAAGCACAGGTTAACTAGGATGAACCCAAACAGGTCATCTTTTCTGAAAGTGAGGAACACAGGTTTACATAAAGACTTTGTAAGCAACATCACTGCAAAAAAAACCTGCTCAACTGCCAGCGGTTGAAATGCAGAAAGTTCAAGGAAGCTTGTGGTGTTACTCCAACCTTTCTCCAAGAGTGATTTAACCAAGCTTGAATGCACAGTCACTGTGCACACTGCACAGTTACTGTTAAAAAAACTTAACATATGAAAACAGATGGAGTTTGAATGACAGCTTGTCTGGAGCATGCTGCATGTCAACTGTAGGCATTTGAGCAAGTTGTTCTTTCAGTGCAAGAAATTGTATTTGGTGAAGCCACAGGAAATTGTATTTGGTCAAGCTGCTTTGATGTGAAACAAATGAAAATCTCATCATTTCAGAACTTCTCCACAAATATGAGGTTTTCATTTAACAACAACTTTATCACTGTCAGAAAAACTCATTCAACTGCCTGCAGTTGACATGCAAATTGCCTTTGTGTGCAAAGGCAATTTGAATGTCAACTGCAGGCATTTGAGTGAGTTTTTCTTTCAGTGTTTCACAGCCAAAAAACATCCCATGTTTCACCAAATTTTCTTTTCATCACATCCTGGGTTTAATTTCATTTTTGGCCGATTTCAATGCTGCTTTGCATGCAACCCACCTCACAAAGGGTTCAAAGGAAATTCAAGATTGCATACTCAGTCTCTCACCATGAGTTTCCAGATGTTGCTTGCTAGCAACTGAAATTGAGGAAGCTCCAGTTGAAGCTCCTCCCATTCTGGAGGCACTCCTTTCTTTGCAGTCACTGTGAACTGGAGTTTTGAACAGAGCTTGAACTTAGACTTTGTCTGAGCTCCTCAATTTTTCTTTCTAGCAAGTGACATAATATTTTTTGTGGTGTCTCAATTTAAATAATACTCCTCCCCTTGACCCTCCTAGCTCCATAGAGTCCTGAGGTTGTTCTCTACTGAGCTAGGTAGGCCAATCACCCTCTCTAATTTACCCTCTCTCATTCCTCTATCCAACTCCTTCTTATTCATCAGTGTTTTGAGAGTCCTGAAGTTTTTCTCTACTGAGTTAGCTTAAATTCTGAAAAGCATCTCTGGTTCTAGAAAATTTTCTCCTAGACTTCAGTCTAGTTTCTAGTTCCATCTTCCTTAAGATGTAGTGACACATTAAAACATGGCCCTGACACTTTTTAAATTAAATTATTATACTCTGAAAATATAAATTAGGTTGTCTTTTTACCTTTGGCAGAATAGAGCATATTAAAAACAGTACTGGAAAAAAATTGATGAGAGGAATGATAAGTGGATGAATATTATTGGAAAATTTAGAAATTGCACCACAAAAACAGGTATGTTGATTTCTAACAACAAACACACTCTGCATGCATTTGTATCAAACAAGAAAAAAAAAAAAAACAGAAATTTTTTTCATTGAGGGAATTAGATTGGTAGATGTATATGATCAAGTGCTTCAAAAAAGATTCACTATTTAATTTTTATGGCACTTGCTTTAAATGATCCAAGGAAATTCCCCTGGTGTGTGATAATTTTACTCCAGGCTGTTTTGAGTTTAAAACAGTTTTCAGATACTTCATACTGACATTCCCTATTGAAATATTTATAATTCTTTCTAAAACTGAAATTGGGATGAAACTCAATCATCATATATAGTAAACCTTTTCTGCATCAATGACATCCCTGTCTATGCCTCCTCCATCTGTAGTTCTTTGCTAACTGATTTTTACTTCTCTCACCTCCAAGGCCTCAATCATCATGTCCTGAATTCATCTTATGAATGCAAAATCCAATTCAGCCCAACACATCCAATTCAGCCCAACACATCCAATTCAGCCCAACACATCCAATTCAGCCCAACACATGAGACTTCAGACGCGCTAGCTCTGTCACCACCTGTATTTTTTTTTCAAAATCCCTGAGAGCCTGAAATCACAGAATATCCTTTTGTTATCCTTTCATATCTATGTGACACATATAATCTTCCTATCATCAATTGTACCTGCATTTTTTGTCTCTCAAAAATCCTCTTCTATCTCATTTATTGCTTCCTAGTCAACTGCTAGCAGCAAGTCCTCTCAACTCTCCTATTCTTCTCTGTTGGTTTCTTTTCTTTCAGGAATTTAATTGATGTCCCAATCATTTCCAATTTAAGCTACTTTCTTATTCATTATTTTATTGATGCATCTTGCAGAATTTGAATTTATTGGAAGATCTCAACATGGTATTACATTCAATTCCTATGCGGATAAGATGCAGCAGTACCAGAAAATTTCAAGCAAATGGTTGTTCCAACCAATCAGGGTACACACCCTGCTCAGCACATGAGTGCAGCTCAATCCTTGATGTTGAATTCTCTCACTGCAACCCTTGGACGCCACAGGATGGTGCCACCAGGGGGTGGGCAAGTACTACAAACTGTTCAAGTTGAGCAGTAGTTTTGGAATTTTGCACTTGGTGAACTGGTGTCAGTTGGTTGATTATTTCTGGCAGTCCAGGTTGCTTTGATCCTGACCGATTGATCACCTGAGTTAACTGCATGCTCCCTACTTTTTAGCATCCAACTTATTTCTAACAAAGCTCTGATGTTGCTTCAGGTTACCCTGGAATTTCCCTATACCAGGTACTTGCTGTACAACATTCAGCATAGTTTACATACAACTCGTCTCCAAGCGCAAAAACCACAACCTTATTGTTATCTTCAACCAAAACCTTGGCAAACTAGGAGCGAGCGCTTCTTTGTTTTAAATTTTGGCCGTCATCGCGTATGGAAGTTTAATATGAAAAAATTGCGCCATTTTGCGAGGAAAATCGAAGGCTATCCTATAGCCTGTAGATCTCCTCTTCCGGGGCAATGAAGTAGTGAGCTTCTGGCGATGAAAGGGTAATTCAGGCCTCCCAAAACACGGGCAACTGATTTCCAGGGATAAATGCCCTCTCCACCTTGTCTTCAGTGATGATCGCCATCCGGATCGTCCCACCCGAACTTCCATCCCGAGACATTGCCAAGGCCAAGGCTGAAGAACAAACATTTTACAAAAAAAAAAAAAACAGGACGGGTTCGGTTAGCCTAGTATGTGTTATGCTGAGGAAGTAACCAACCACCGACCATTCTTTACAAATGCAACCGTCTCTTCTTTTGTCCACCCGGTACGGTAATTCGAATCGCAATACCCGTAAATATAAGCAGACCCACTGCCGCCAATCGCCCATGGCTGCTGAAAGAGGCCTCCTCCTAGTGGAACTGATTTCCGCCATGTCAACAAAGAAGCGTTCAGTGGGCAGCATGAGTTTAGACGCGGTAGAATTAAAAGTGATTTACTGTTATAAACCGATCCTTTCTTGGTCTGAGAATCCCATCCAGCTACTATGATTCCTGCCGACAAGTTGTCCTTGTTAGCTGGAAGCGTGGGCGGTGTGAGTAGATTGAGGTAAAGGATCAGTTTCAACACCCCTGCTTCTAGTTTCGCAGCACAGTTTTTGTTTGAGATGAAATTTCAATACGAAATTCACTTACAATAACAGATCTGTTCGAATATTGTTCCAACCGTATGGACTGAGGGAGCGTGACCATGTTCGGCGCTAAGGAAGCAGAAAGTATGCCTCAGGCCCTCCATCTCTTCAAGGATGACGATAGCTGCAAACTTCCACCTGATCGTGTGAATTTACTGACGTGTACATTTGGCAATAAAGATGGACATAGTCCGCTACCGCTTGTGTGTCAGCGGCAGAACCAGATCGACAGCAGTATACACGGTCGTGGATGTGAGTGAGCTTGTCAGTAACTCGATTGACCTAATAATTTCAAACAATTTTTTTTGCATTTCTCAGTATGTCAACAGTGCAAGAGGTAAACTGGTTTGCTGACAATGTAACTACCAGAGGTTGTCCGACTATCAGCCCCGATCACCACTCCGCCCTCAAAAGCAACGGCCATAATCGATGTACCAAGGTTAACCTCACCAGCCTTGAGTCGATTCATATTGAGGTCGTGTTCCATGATTGAGAGCTTGTGGATGAGCTGGAAGGAAGTGAGTGTTGGGTGTCTTGATGAGGATTGATGAGGAGCTCTGCAAAGTCAAGTCTTCTCTCGATCTCTCCTACCTCGGTACTGACATCACCGAACAGATAGTCAGGAAATATGCTTCACCGGGGGAATGACGACGACGGCTCAACGGAAGCCGTGCCTGGATGACGACAACTGTATCCGATCCGCATCTGAGCCAGCCAAACCATCCAAAACCACACCCTCCACGCTATTCCCGTCCCTTGAAGTCAAACACAAACCAACCCAAGCTTGTCCACCATGAGGCTCTCACCAGACGCAGAAAGAATGTACACGCAACTTCAGCAGCAATTTCGAGCACCAGGAGCGAAGGATCCCGCCATTGCGCAACTGCTAGTCAAGCTTAAGGTTTGGCATCCAAAGCACTCCTCACTACTTTTCTTTCTGTCAAAAACTAACGGCAATTAAAAAATACAGCTTTCGCTTGCGCAGAGCTCACTGTTAATGCCCTCTCTGACAGATCAGAGCGCGATCGACACCGAGGCACTAGCTAAAGCGCGTAAGCTTCATGTTCGGATGCTGGAAGCCCTTTCCTTTCTGCCAAGACTGACTCTTTACTTGTGGTTAACCAGGTGATATCCTTGAGATCGGAGCTTTCTATTCGGTCAGGACTCAGGACATCCCAGCCTTCGAGCGCTATATTTCCCAGTTGGGACCTTACTATAACGACTACGGGTATTTCATCCTCAAATACAACGCATATTCTTTTCCATTGACATTGTCTGACGACTTGAGTTTTTATTTGATGTGACATCAGCTCAATCTTACCACTCTCGCAGCGACGCTACCCTCTTGTTGGACTCGATTTGCTCAGACTCCTATCCCAGAATAAAATCGCACAATTCCACACCGTTTTAGAAGGGCTCGTCAAAGAACACGGCAAAAAAAATATCGATATTCGTTCGCGTCATCCTCATTTTCGTGTTGAAGAAATTTACACAGCCCAACTAATATATTTGTTTTCACTGGCGCCGTTGATGTCATAATGGATGTGGTGAATCTTCAGTTCATACCAACCAATATATTTCACATCCGGTCAATTTAGAACGATGGTTGATGGAAGGAGTTACTCAAAAGTTTGGGTGCTCGATCACAAATGCCAATGGAGGAGTACCGCTACTTTGTTGACCTGCTTGTCGACACCATTCGGTCGGTTTCTTCAGTCTTCTCTTGCTTGTATAATCTCTTCTCTGATCGCACCTTTGTTTGAGTTAATAGGAATGAGATTGCATCTTGTCAGGAAAAAGCTTATAGCTCTCTGCCGCTGAACGACGCGGGAACCCTTTGTTTTTCAAGACCCCCGAGAAGTGATCGAGTTTGCACAACAAGTTGAGCTGATTCTTGACGCGATTCTTTCGCTTTCGTTAAATTTTTGCCGTCAAGACAAATCTGACGACATGAACCTTTCACGTTTGTTTCTAGCGAAAGTGGTTTGTTGACCCGAAATCGCAAACCGTTCATTTCCCAGCTGAGAATAATGCTACCAAGCATGAGTTAGCAAAAGAAAAGATTATTGAAACCACCCTAGGCTATGCCAACGAACTAGAAACTATTGTATGATTATCGAAACCCGTAATATAGTCCATTCGCAAAATTCGCCTCCCATGACTTGCCGAAAGTTGTCTGATGGTCCTATAAACTACGCCAAAGGAATCTCCCAGTGACCCGTGGTACCCACTATTAAGCAAGATGGGTCAACCCATCTCCATGTAATGCCTAGTATCTGTGGAAATTGCCCCTTTTGATTGGATGAGTCTTTTTGTCCCGGTGAACCCTGCTCTCAGATCCTGGAAAGTAAGCATTTCCAGAAGTACTAGGGAACCCGTGGCT
>SMGU01001652.1:0-12262 GCA_004348175.1 Puccinia novopanici
TATGCGTAGACAGAACAAAACCTGGCAAAACTAAACAGAACCTTTTGAGGTCAGACAAAACTAGGCAAAACCTATTATAATAAATTATAATTAAGGTGTTAAAGTTATTAGAGTCCTAGTACTGTCTTAGTCATGTAATTTACTTATTTGAGGTACGTGTATTATATTAATTGTACTGTGTTTAATCTTATAAGGTACAGTACAAGTAATATAATATTAAATATTAATATTTTAACAACTTATTACATAATTTAACAACATTAATTATGTAATATTATCTTGTAATTACTTGGGGAATATCAGGTATGTTGATATGGTATGTCAGGTATGCTGATATTACCTCTGTAGTTGACAATGGTCCTGTGTGGCCATCCACGCCCCTTTCTTTGTCCTCTTTGGAAAAACACGCCCATTTTGGGGGGCTTCAACTTGTATTGACGCCCTTTTTGGGCGTCAACTTGTATCCACGCCTTTTTGGGGCGTGGATGCGTCAATTTAGGGGCGTCAGTTTAGCGCGCCCCTTTTCAAAACCTGATTCACATGCGTCCGATGCTCGTCTCGATCCTTGGAGAAAATCAGGATATCATCTATGTAAACAAAGCAGGTCACATTCAGCATTTCTCGTAAAACAAATTGAATGAATCTTTGAAAACAAGCCGGAGCATTGGCCAAGCCGAAAGGCATGACCAGATACTCATACAGGCCCCAGGGTGTGCGGAACGCTGTCTTCCACTCATGACCTTCAGCTACCCGCAAAAGATTGAATGCTGCCTTCAGGTCAATTTTTGTAAAAAATTTGCACCCTTGTAGCTGATTCAACAAATGCCCCAAAATAGGGATTGGATAGCTATCACGAATGGTCATGGCGTTCAGACCGCGGTAGTCCACATTGGCGCTGCCGCCCTGGAAGAAGAGACACGAATAAAGCCTTTTTGCAAATTTTCATCAATATAAGATTTCAATTGAAACTGCTCCTCTAAAGACAAATTGTACAGCCCCCCAAATGGGGGTGTGGCTCCTTCCTTAAGGTGAATAGAAATATCCATCTGCCTATGGGGAGGGAGCGAACAATTCGCCTGTGGTAGAAACACGTCAGCAAACGGAGAAAATTCAGGAGGAAGAGAAACGGAGGGAGGAGAGATTTGAGCAGAGAACACAGCTTTACCTCCAGGCCTCCCTCCCATCGACGTTGTTTCAATAACGTAAAGAGGAGTTGACCCAAGGGTAAACTGGTGTCCCCCTTTCAAGCTACCAGAAGCTACCCAGCCTTGTCGATCCAACCATGGCAGCCCAAAAATCGCATCCACGGAACCCAAACGAGTCACCCCGAAAGACGAGTGAAGAGGAAAAGGAGTCGAATCGAGCGTCGAAAGTTGAACCATTCCCGCCCAATCCTGAGTGACCAAACCCCCCACCCCTTCCCGACCGTCGAACCCCACACATCGAATCGGAGTCTTGCGTTGGCGATTCCAAAGGTCATGTTGTCGGATGAAACTTTCATTCACAAAGTTTGCCATTGCTCCTGTATCGACCAGGATCGTTGCCGGAATGAGTTGACCCCCTGATTTGAAAGAGACTGGGACTAGCAATCGGCTCCCCGCCAAACAATCAAGCTGAATGTGAACCGTGGAGACAGGAACCTCTGCCATTGCGCAAGAGGATTCTTCATAATCAGCATAAAATTCATCAAAACCCGCAGAAACCGGAGAATTCTCCACCGATGTCGGTTCTTCAGGACGAGAAATCGATGGGACTGTGGCGGAAAACGGGATGTAAGTGAGAGGGGCAGGTGAATTGTCTGTGGTAATCACCGAAGAGATTTGAGCTGGGTTGAGAGAACGGCTGCGATCCACGAAGGCTTGGCAACGCTCTGTAGTGACAGGTGGATTCGGACAGTTCAGACTGCCCGTGTGCGTTCCAGGCACGATTGGAGAAAGACAACAAAAGCATAAGTTTCGCGACCGACACAACAGTCGTGACTGATCCAACAGGGAGTGCGAAGCTGGGAGAACCCGAGTTGCATCCACTTCCATGGCGTCCGGATCACGCGGTGGGCAAGGCGGAGGAGGGGCGGATCCCAACCGGTTTGAGGAGAGAGGGTGGAGCTGAGTCCCGGGAGCTGGTTCTGGGGGAAGAAGAGCCAAAAGGTCGAGCTGAGCGGCCGCCTCGGAAGCCAATACCATCTTGCAATCCAAGGTCTTGGTCTCAATCCACTCCTTACACATAGCCTTTCGAATAATACAAGGGTTCAATCCCTGCACATATTTTTCGATCCGAGAGTCTTCGACGCCTTCCACCAAGTAAACCAAAGATTTGAACTGCGAGTTGTATTCGCCAATAGTGAGGGACCGCTGCTTGCATGCCGCCAATGCCCGCTTTGCGTTGTCCTACATGAATTTGTCACCAAAAACTTCGATCAAACCGTCCAGGAACGCCGTCACCGAAACCAGGGTGGGGATGGTAAACTCCTGTCCATCCAAATCCGTGTAGAAATCGTGGACACCCGCCTGCCTAGCATTATCAATGACGAGAGAATTATACCAATTCTCAGCAGGCGAGGGTCCTCGCCTTTGATCCGAAGGGGAAAAACCAAAGTGACGCGAAATCCAAACGACCCGTTGCGTCTCCGATTGAAACAGGGAACCACGCGGACGCAAAAAATCTCGGATGTGCTGGAGGAAAGAGAGAAGTTGCGCCGATTTGCCCGAAAACCAAAGATCCTTGATCTTCATCGGCTCCAGACGAGACAGGTGTTCAAATTCCGGCGCGGAGGGGGCCTGGTATTGAACAGGAGGAGGGTTCTGTAGATGGGGGGGAGGACCATGTGCGTGAGTATCCTGAGCTAAGGGTTGGGCTGCTTGAGCAACCGGGTTAGCCTGTTGTCGGAACACTGGGGAAGATTCCATAAAAGCCATCATCCTTTGCATGACCGATTGTATCTCCGAAACATTCGCCTCTAGGCGCTGGACCCGGTCACCCGTAGAAGAACCCTGAAGTGGCGGGTCTGTTGAGGAACTGGCAATAGGGGGCGGAGGCGGATCTTCATGGTTGGTGTGACGAGTTGCCATGTCTTTCTTTTGAGAGGGACGGGCCCGTCGATGTCGGAGAGGAAGGGGTGGGCGAGAGGAAGAGGAGGGTGGAAGGGAGTTGTGATAAGGGAGGCAAGCGGGGAGATGACCAGATGTGTTTACTGTAAACCAATGAGAAACACGTGAGGGAGTGGGAACAGGAGCAGGGGAAGAATCAATGGGACAAAAGGTGTCCGAAGAGGGTGAACTGGGAGATGAATGGTCAGACAGTTTGACAACAGGGTTTCGACGAAGCAGACGAAAGAGTTGTTGTGGGATTTATAATGTCAAGAATCAAAGAAAAATCAGGTGATCTTGTAGCAGGGTGTAGCAGGGTGTTTTGGGCAGAGGCACAATGACACGTGCAGATGAAGTTTTTGATTTGGTAGATTTAAATCTTTTGCAGAGAACTGAGATGATTAAGAGAATGAAAACAAAATAAATCCCATAAGGAAGCGGGAAAATGAGAGACAACAAGACTATTTATAGAAACAAAACACACGTCTGAGAATTTCTATAACAACGCGTCACGCGTCGTGTACAAGGCGACTATGGAGTTATAGATGATTATGCAGAAAACACTTTTGAACTATAAGATTCTGAAACTAAAACAATGAGAAAATAAAATCGAGATTTTCGGGGTTTTCCCGGGTTTCCGTCCTTGGAGTTGACACATTAGCCGCTCGCGATTTGCAGGGACTGCTTTTGATCTTGGCCGCTGCCAACTGGGTTTCGCACTCCGCAAGGAAGTGGGAGCACTCCCGCTAGGAATCACACCACCACCGTTAGGCGCACTCGTGGCAGGATTGTCACCCATGTATGGGAAAACAGCTTGGTCCAATTTGCTCAATACTGCATCCTGCACGTAGTCAACAAGTATCAGTGTTATAGAATCTTCGGGTCTTTTGTTTTTGTGGACAAAGCTTATACCTGCAACATGAGTTTGACAAGAGGCTGAAAACGCGAAATGTAAGAGAATCACGAATCTAAGGTGATATTTCAATCAGATCATATGTCTTATGTACAAGTATGCATTCACATGAAGGATAAGAGGAAAGGAAATTTTATGGCGACTGTTTCTTACCTAAGGGCAGATAACGCTTGTGTTGATTGCAGTTGGATCAAGTAAAAGATGAGACAAGTGAAAGGGGAAGTTTTATAACAATGAAAATGGAAGTAAGAATGGGTATGAGACGTGCTCCAGGCAAGGTCTGGTTTGGATGAGGGTTTGAGAATTGAGGATGTTAAGTCGGTTATGAACGAGGTGGAGAAATTGAGAAAATAAGCTTTGGCTGAGAGATGGCAGGTGAAAACGCAATTAATTTTGTAACTGGGCTCGTTACAGCTATTTTTAGGGCTGTGAGGGTGGTCCGCGGAAGATGCTTAAAAAAGCTATATCGTTGATTGCGTGAGGAAAACAAAGTAAGAAAAGGAACGGCTATTTATAGCCGACAACCAGATGCGCGCATATGAGAGATAAGAGAGACAACAACGGCCGACTTGTGGTTACCATGGTCGGCGTCAGAAGGAAAACAGAGAACGTGGGTGGCTAAAAGCCGGTACAACTGAACAAAGATTTATGAAAGGGGAATAGTGCCTTCGTAGGGCGTCGTTCGTTATCGGGTCGTAAGTGTTTTGCTTGGATCCGCCGGGTGTAAGGCAAGGGCCGAGCCGTGGTTCTTGTAGGGTTAGGGCTGAGGTGTTATCAGCCCGGCTACACTTTAGTCAAGCATTAGAAAGTTCCTTCTTATACCCTGTGAGTTCAGGGATAGGTAGCTTACGGTCATTGCCGGTACAGGGTCTTAGTTGCCCGCCTCGTAGGGTCTTTGGCCCGAGCAGCTACTAGGGCTTGCAACCACCTGACCCCTACCCAATAAAGCACTGTCAAGCATGCGAGAGAGCTGCATGAGAGACAGCCTTAAAGGGTAGTGCGGGGGTGGTTTGAGAGCATGCGCGATTTGGGGAAAGTCGCGCACATTTCTTTGACATTCCCCCCCCCCTTTTGCCCGCCATCGCTCACCCCAGGTCCCCCCCGCCAGACACATAAGCGGCCCTTACGCATGAATTAGGACCCTATCGTTTTGTTATACGTACCATTGGATGAACGTTTTCTTCCGTTATCTTCATTTCTATTCCCTTTACAGTAGAAGTACAACCAGTATGTTATATGTATGGAATCAGATAGTGCATTATATGAAATCAATAGCACTTTAAATAAAAAAAAAGAAGGACCCTTACAAAAAGGACCCTTACAAAAATAAACCTCACAAATATGGGAAGATTATACTTCTAATTGACATGAGATTTTTAGCTGTGCCCTATTATTATTTAAAATGATATGGTGACTTCAGTATTTTGGCATAATGGCCTTGGAGTAGGAAAAGCAGAAAGTGCTATAACTCTAGTTTTAATTGTCTGAATGTACTCAAAATTGATTAGAAACAGTAAAAATCATATTAATAATTGAAATGACTTTTGTAGCTGTGCTGTATCAATATTTCAAAAGCTATAGTGACTTCAGGATTTGGCCATAATGGCCTTAGAGTAGGAAAAGCAGAAGTGCTGTAACTTTAGTTCCAATTGTCTGTGTGGACTAAAACTTTGATACCAAAATTGAATATTCTATTAATAACTGAATTGAGTTATTTAGCTTTAATATATCATTATTTGAAAATATATAGTGACTTCAGGATTTGGCCATAATGGCCTTAGAGTAGGAAAAGCAGAAAGTGCTATAACTCTAGTTTTAATTGTCTGGATGGACTCAATCTTTGATAAAAAGAATGGAATAGTATATTAATAACTGAAATGAGTTTTTTTAGATGTGCTGTATCAATAGTTCAAAAGATATAGTGACTTCAGGATTTGGCCATAATGGCCTTAGAGTTGGAAAAGCACAAATTGCTATAACTCTAGTTTTAATCATCTGAGTGGCTTCAAATTTTGATAGAGAAAAGAGTATAGCATATTAATAATGTAAATGAGCTTTTTAGCTGTGCTAAATAATTATCTCCAAAAATATGGTAAATTCAGGATTGGGCAATAAGTGTGCACATATTTTACATCAACCCTAGTGCAACTCAGACATTAATTGGTGTAATGAAATAAAAAAAAACTATATGAATAATGTTTTTGAACATAAAGAACATTATTGAAACAGTTTATTTCATGTCATTCCATCAGGTAATGCCTGAGTTGCACTAGGGATGATGTAAAATATGTGCACACTTATTGCCAAATCCTGAATTCACCATATCTTTTCAACTAATGATAAATCACAGCTAAATAGCTCAAGTCAATTATTAATAGACTATTCTATTTTTGTATCAAAATTTGAGTCCACACAGACAATTAAAATTCAAGTTACAGCACTTCTGCTTTTCCTACTATAAGGCCATTATGGCCAAATCCTGCAGTCCCCATATCTTTTCAACTAATGATACAGCACAGATACAAAACTCATTTAAATTATTATTTTAATATTAAATTTTTTTCATTAAAGCTTGAGTCCACCCAGAAAATTAAAACTAGATTTATAGCACTTTCCGCTTTTCCTACTCTAAGGCCATTATGGCCAAATCCTGAAGTCACCATATCTTTTGAACTAATGAGAAAGAACAGATACCAAACTCAATCTATATAGAAATATTCTTTTTACTGTTTCTAATCAATTTTGAGTACATTCAGACAATTAAAACTAGATTTATAGCACTTTCTGCCTTTCCTACTCTAAGGCCATTGTGGCCAAATCCTGAAGTCACCATATCTTTTCAACTAATGAGACAGAACAGCTAAAAATCTGAATTCAATTAGTAATGGACTATCAAATTTTTTTATCAAAGTTTGAGTCCACCCAGACAATTAAAACTAAAGTTACAGCACTTCTGCTTTCCTTACTCTAAGGCCATTATGGCAAAATGCTGAAGTCAACATATTCTTTTAAACAATAATAGGGCACAGCTAAAAATATCATGTCAATCAGAAATAGACTATTCCCATATTTGTGAGGTTTATTTTTGTAAGGGTCCTTTTTGTAAGGGTCCTTTTTTTTTAAAAAAAAAAAAATTGCTATTGATTTCACATAATGCACTATCTGCCTACATACATATAACATACTGATTGTACTTCTACTGTAAAGGGAATAGAAATGAAGATAATGGAAGAAAACATTCATCGGATCGGACGCATAACAAAACAGTATAAGCTGATGTAAGGGTCCTAATTCATGTGTAAGGGCCGCTTATATGTCTAGCGGCGGGGACCTGGGGTGAGCGATGGCGGGCGAAAGGGGGGGAAAGTCAAAGAAATGTGTGTGACTTTCCCCAAATCGCGCATGCTCTAAAACTACCCGCGCACTACCCTTTAAGGCTTAAGAGAATCAAAAGACTAAGGGTTTATTTCCTTTTATCAGAAAGACGTTGTATGTACAAGAATTTATAATGAGTAGAGAAAAGGTTTAATGATATAGTGTTCTTACCTAAGGGCAGATAACGCTCAGGTTGCGCTAGGACAAGAAAGAAGAGAAATGATATATGAATACAATGAGAATTGATGACAAGGACAGGTGAAGGATTTTGCTCCAGGCAGATTCCGTGGTTGTCGAGGATAGAAGGCTTTGCTTTGGCAGGGAACAAGAAGATGCGATGAGTCAAGGCTTCAGAGGAAATGGGAAAAGAAGTTCGGACGGGATCGAAGAAGGAGCTGAAGCGAGATGAGTGGAACAAACTGCTTGTGGACGTGAGATGATGTTGCTTTTATAGCTTGTGAAACTGAGATAAGCTGCTTACGCCTCTACCGGTTTGCAGGCTTAGTTGCCTTCATCATCGCATCCTTGGCCTGATCGACCGTCAGGAAATGCAACAAGTTCTCGGTCATGACTGGTGTAGTCGTAAGGGTTCTTCCCCAGCTCGTCACCTGTAATGACGGTAAAGGGACTGATTAGCAACTGAACTGGTTATTCACAGCTTGTGCCTTGTGCGTCTGTGCTTACATATTGATTGTATGAACACCGCTGCCGGAGCATTCTCGTCATTCCGACATGCTGCCGTGCTTTGAGCATCCATGCTTGAAGCAGAGATGTTTTGCGCCGAGGTGCAGATGGTTTTTAAGGCACAAACAATTTTTGAGCGGCCGGTCGGTTTGGTGAGAAAGTCAGCTATGTTGTGCTGAGTCCCAACGAACTTGACAGTAATTGATTTACTGGAGATGAGATCCCGAATGAAATGGAGTCACAGATCCATGTGCTTAGTGCGGAATCCGTTCTGGCTCACTTGACTGAGGGCTAGATCAATTGCCCCTCGGTTGTCGATAAACACACAAGTGGAATCGAGAGGCTGTCCCTCGAGGATTTCAGATTGAAGAGAGCGAAGCCACATTATGTCTTTGCAGGCGTCTGATAAGCTCTTGTATTCAGCTTCTGTGGATGACAGGGAAACCGTGGATTGCTTGGTGGATTTCCATGAGATGAGGTGGAACCCTTTCAGGAGGAGAAAGCCTGTGTGTGACCTTCTGGTGTCTGGACAGTTGGCCCAGTCAGCGTCGACAAAGCATCAAAGGTTGTACAAATCCTGCCGGGCAAAGGAAAGGCCTTTGGTCATGGTTCCTTTGAGGTAACGGAACACCTGCATGGCAGTGCGATAATGAATGATACCGGGGTTCTCGAGAAATTGAGAAAGTTTGCTAACAGCAAAGGAGATGTCAGGCCGAGTCAGAACGCTTAGATAGTTGAGGGAGCCAATGAGAGCCCGATAGTTGACGTTCAGTGAGGAGAATTGGAGTTTTTTGGAGTCTGTTGCTTGAGCAAGGTGCCGCCGTGGGTCCATAGGACAGGATGCCGGGGAAAGCGACACAACGTCAAATTCGACTAGCTTTTGCTGGACATATTGAGACTGATGCAAGACAAGACCGCCGTCAAACCGATTGAGATTCATCCCCAGCAGGAAGGAGGCCTCTCCGAGATATTTGATGTCAAACTCAGCGGCGATTTGTTGTCTGAAGGTACTGGGGTCCAAACCGATGATGATTAGATCATCGACGTGCGAAAAGATCCAAAGAGGGGAAGGTGCCAATCTCCAGAAAACGCAAGGATCAGCAAGCGAGACAGTGAACCCTACGGAAACAAGAAAAGCGGCGAGTCGCTTATACCAGGCCAGGGACGCTTGTTTGAGGCCGTATATGGCCTTCTTGAGTTCAAGAACAATGTCATCGTTGGTGCGATAACCTGGAGGCGGAGTCATGAAAACTGTTTCGTCAAGTGGGCAGGTGAGAAACGCACTTTTGACATCGAGCTGATGGATGAGGAATCGATTTTGCACGGCGTGGGAGAGAAGGAATCAAAGGGAAGACGGTTTGCCTGTGGGAGCATATTTTGCCTCGAAGTTGAGACCATAGGTCTGGCGGAAGCCCTGGGCACAGATTCAAGCCTTGAATTCAACTACCTCATTGTTGGGTCCAAGCTTCTTCTTGTAAGCCCACATTGAGGGAGTGGTCTGATGATGAGGGAGACGCGGATGCTCCACCCAAACGCCATGACAATGCATGTTGTCAATTTCTCGTGCTTCCGCAGCCACCCACTGCTTGCTGTCATCGGAAGCCATTGCCTGTCGATGGTTGCTTGGTTTGACGGAGGTGGTGGAAAAGGAAACGGCGGATCGAGTGCGTCTTGCAAGAATGTTGGAAGGGTCAACATCGCCAGAGACTCGAGTTGGGTGAGGTCCAAGTCGCAGGATGAGGCGTTGGGAGGGCTGAGCTGAAGGTTGCGGATTGTTCACATCAGAGTCACCATCTGAACTAGCCGTCGAAGCTGAACTAGACTCATGCGATGGTTCATCTGTCGCCGGGGATTGAGGGGACGGTGGATCAGAGCCAAGCGAGTCGGAATCCTCAAACGGAAGAGACCTGGGGCCATAGAATTCCGGCAAGCGAGAGTGGGGAAAAAGGTCGAAGCTGGGGTTGAGTGCACTGACTTGAGGAAAGACAAACTCATCAAAGTAGGCATGTTTAGTGTCAATGATGGTTTTGTTCTCTAGTTTAATGAGTCGATAGCAGGAGTAGTCATTACTGTACCCAATCAGCACCCCGTCCCAGGAGATTGGATCAAACTTGCTGGTGCGCAACTGATTGGGCTTGACGATCCAAGCTTTGCAACCAAATGGGCGAAAGAAGCCGATGTTGGGAGTTTTCCAAAAAGGAGTTCGATGGGACTCGCCCGCGACTTCGACAAGGAGGGGAGACAATTGGTTGTCGCTGCAGCAGTGCGGACGGCTTCACCCCACCATTCCTTAGCCAGGTTAGATTGCAGCAACATACACCTGGACATGTTAATGATGGTCTTGTTAGCTCTCTCCGCAAACCCATTGTGTTGTGGAGTGTATGGAGGCGCCACGTTGTGCTGGACACTGGTTTGTCGGAAAATGTCGGTCAGGTTGTTGTTGCAGAATTCGCCGCCACCATCGGATACAAGTTTCTTGAGGGAGTTGCCCGTTTGTTTTTCAAAGAAGGTTCGAAAATCCAGAATGGCGGCTGAAGCATCGGACTTCTTCTTCAACAAGGTAACACTGATAAAGCCGGTGTGCTGGTCGACCAAGGTGAGGAAATAGCGAGCCCCAGCATTTGTGCAGGGAGTAATGGGACCCACAAGGTCAGCATGAACAACCTCAAGGCTGTGACTGGTTTTGTCAAAATGACTTTTAAAAGGAACTCTAGAAATCTTTCCCTTCATGCAACTATCGCACGGTTGGTCCTGGGTGAGCTTAACAGCTGGCAACACGGCGTTGATCCGGGATGCGCCAGCGTGACCGAGTTGGTTGTGCCACGTCTGGAAGGTGGTGCTCGTGCTGGTGGGTTTTATCGTGGAGATCAAGGCCGTAGAAGTGGGAACCGGGCCAATTGAGTGCGAGATCTCAAGAATGTCGCTATCCCTGATGCAGTCAAAGAAAATGGTATCATCAAAGACAACCTGAATTGAGTCGTTTATCTTGGCGATGACCGTCTTGGATTGAGTGAGTCGGATTGCTGAGATAAGATTTCTGGTGAGGTTGGGGACAAGAAGGGAATCAGGAAGCAGGAGTGGTTTGCCAGTTGATTGGAGTATTTGGGCCGTGCCCATACGGATCGCAGATAGGTCAGAGGAGCTGCGACCCGTGCTGATGGGGATTGAGTATGGGGTTGAGGAGATGAAGAATGCCGGGTCATTGAACATATGATGCGACGCCCCTGTGTCGATTACGGCCAGAAGGGGCGCCGAAGCATGAAAACACGCGGCCGTAGTTATGGACGCAAAGGCCGGGGTCTGATGCTGCGAGATGGATTCGACAGGCGCAGTGTGATGTTGAGAGGCTGTCTTGCTGGATGACTTCTTGGCTTCTCGTTGTTGCAGATGTGGGGGCATGAGCTCATGGTGGAGACCCCAGCACTCACTCAGAGGATGTGGATGTGCTGGGTTGTGCCTGCCGTTCCTGCAACCGGGAGGAGGTCGAGCGCGGGATTGATTGGCTAGTGCTGAGGCGGTTTGCTCGTTTGAGGCTGGGCGTTTCCTGGGTTTCTCGTCGAATGCAATATCCCTCAGCTTATTGATGAGGAGGACATGATCATTCATTAGTTCGTCGTTGAGGTTGATAGAATCGGTGAGACTCGTTCGGTCAGCGGAGAGTTTGGCTGTGATGATGCCGCAGATAGACGATTCATCCTGGACGAAACCAATTGAGTTGTACGCTGCCAGACACTTGGTGACCTCGTTGAGAAAATCGTTAAGATCACCATGGTATTTGAGGTTGTGCCAACGGGTGTGACACCTGCTCAATCGCTGTCCCGTCCGCTTGGCATAAATGCCCTTGATCCGCGTCCACAGTTCGTAGCCATTGTTGTTGTTAACGTCGGTTACAACTATATTGATGATGGCATCCAAAAGCTTTGGCATGATTATGCTGGCTGCTTCCGATAACTTCTTTTTAACTGCCGCCGCGGGATTAGGTCCAGGGTCTACGGTGACAACGTCCATGAGGTCCCGATGCTGAAGGAAGGCTGAGATACGCTTGTTCCAAATTGGGTAGTTCTCCTCACCCTCAAGCAACGGGAGGAGAGAGAGTTGATCCTTGACCGTGAGTTGGTTGGCGGCCATCCTGAGAACGTTCCTGCCCTTAGCTTGTGGATTGTGGTTCGATGTGCGAAGCTATCGAGAATGTAAATCTAAGAGA
>SMGU01001654.1:0-10862 GCA_004348175.1 Puccinia novopanici
GGTAGCTTAAGTGGGTCCAAGTTATGGATTGGAGAGTGCTCCTTTTCCATCACCACTCGGAGACAGTAAAACAAAGTGGCCTCATGGGCTTTCTGCATGTGTTGCAGCATGGCCGAGAAATCTTTCTTCTGAACAACTTTTTCTGGTGCAATTCCCAATGCAGATAACGTCCGCCACACGCCTAGGTCTTCCTCATTGGACGTGTTCCCAAAATGTTTGACTAGAATTTTTTGTGACACATTCCATAGAGTATGTGCCGCTCCCAACTGAAACACAATATTATTCATTTGATTTTGAGGATAACTGCTTGGAAAGCGGACATCCCAAAGGGAGTTGAAATTTTGGAAATTCCCCAAGTCCGCATCCATGGGTTGTAGTCTAGTGAAGAAATCCTCAGGCGCAAGGCCAGATTGTCAACGAATTGCCTCCAACACCTGCCCAATCCCCTCCGCAGAGTTGTCTGATTCATCCATCAATTTGAGCATGTGTATATCTGGCGGAGTGCAGCTAATTTCATCTATTGGGGGAGGGTTCAACCCTATGGCACCTTCTTGATGTTCTGGAACGGCAATATACCTATGCATGACTTGAGCAAGTTGACTCTTCCATACAAGACAATAGTGTTCTGCTTCTTCAGGGGTCTGCATCAGCATGCCAGGGTCAATTACCATGGTGCAAACATTCTGGATAGAATTGAGATAGGCTGAAAGGTTTAGTTGTGACTGATCTAGTTTGGAGAGTAACGTGTCAGATGGCATATGAACGTAACCCCACGTTCCATGAAAAGTCATGGATTGATGGCCTACTGAAGACATGTACAGTCACCTGCCAGAAATTTTTGGCGTGGATGAATTGAGTTTTTATGTATGTGAGATGTCAGTGAACCTTGCATATACACAGTGCAATGGCTCCTGTGATGAGATCACATCAACACCCAATACAATCTCAAATCACTATCCCAATTAGCTGAAGTGAGTTTTTCAATTTTTTCTAAACAATTAAATTAATCTTTCTTTTTTGTTTTTTTTTTTAGATGACCTGTAAACGTCATCTTTCCACCAAAATGAAAGGCAAAATCATTGGCATGGCCACCGCTGGGATGACTCACACCTCTATTGGAGACAAGCTCAGGATTCAAAGGACCACGATCTTGGCTGTTGTTTCTCAAGAGGCTGCTCGCGGGACAGTTGCCACGGCCCCCAGAACAGGAAGACCTCGGAAAGCAACGGACCGAGATCTTCGCCAGCTCCGATCGGTCCTGGAGTATAACCCTTGGATGAAACTGGCCAAGGTTAAGGACCAGCTTGCGCCGTCGATTTCAACTCGCACCGTTGGCCGTCGTGCTCATGAACTCGGTTTCAATAACCGAGTAGCTGTCAAGAAGCCATTCCTCAGTGACACACACAAGGAGCAATGGCTCCGGTTTGCTAAGGAGCATGAATGTTGGACGGTCAATGAATGGAGGAACATCCTCTGGACCGACGAATTGTCTTTCAAGATTGGAAAGAACAGCCGCCAGGTGAAGGTTTGGAGAGACTCGCAGTCAAAGTTTGCTGCAAAGAACCTCGTTCCGACCTTCAAAAGCGGACGGGTATTGAAGATGATGTGGGGCAGCTTCTATGGCAATAAGAAGGGCCCATTTGTTGTTGTCCCCCCAGGCCAACGCAAAGCGGTCGACTTTATTGACAATATTTATAAGAAACATTTGCTTCCATTTCTTTCTCAAGTTGATCCCAACCACCAGCTGACACTGATGGAAGACAACACACCAACTCACAACGCTCACGCCAGCAAAGCATTCCTAGCCGAGAAATCAATCTGGAAAATTGAATGGCCAGCACAATCACCCGACCTGAACCCCATCGAAAACATTTGGTTCATCTTGAAGAGCAATATTCAAGAGCTCTACCATCCCCGGACGGTTCCAGAGATGCACGAAGCACTCCAACAAGCCTGGAACGACTTTCCCACCTCAACATTGGACCATCTGATTGAATCCATGCCAAAGCAAATTTCCGACGTCATCCAGGCTGAAGGAGGTCCTACCAGATGGTAGATTTTTCACCTCAAGATCAAGAAAACACAGTAAGTGAAAAATAAAAATAAAAAATAAAAAATAAAAAATAAAAAAATTAACTTTTTTTCTTTTTTTCTTTTTTTCTTTTTTTCTTTTTTTCTTTTTTTCTTTTTTTCTTTTTTTCTTTTTTTATTTTTTTATTTTTTTCTTTTGTATTCATTCTTTCCAAGCCTTAACGCACCCCATCCCAATTTTCCCTTTTGCCTAAAAAAATTATTAAATTTTTTTAAAAAAATACAAAAAATGTTTTATTTTTTATTTTTTCTTCTGTTTACTTTGAAATTACAAAGCTTGTGGATCCAATTTTGCCAGTCCCCATTGTATTTGTGTAAAAAAAATTGAAGTTTAAAAATATTTTTTTCCCGTTTTGCAGCTAGAAATTAGAGTGCCAAAAATTTTTGTCCGGGCACTGTACACCTTCTCGGCCATGTCAAGATTATCAATTCAAATAAAAGGGCCGAAGTCAGGTGCAGCCTTTAATGAGAAGTGATCCTTCAAGTTGTCCATTGTGTCTGCAGAGAGAGCCCTCAGTGCATCCAGCGCTGTTTGGCGCAAACTCAATAAACCGATATAGTGAAGGTACTCATTCATCCTATCAGATATTCCACATGCTAAGAAGCGAACTGCATTTTGCAGCTGAAGGCTGTTGTGACGGCAATTGCGAGCAAACGAAAGCATGGAGCACACAGTAATCGCAATCTACAGATCAGATGAGTTGCTCAGCACATTACATATGCCAACCAACTACATTATCAACCATTAATTATCAACTAGCACTAACCCGATGATATCTTACTTCCAATTTGCAGCTCACCCCCTCAACCTGGACATAGTTCACCTCTTCGCAATGAAGAGGACAGCTCTCATCCTCGCCGCTGGAATCATTGACCTCTTCCACAGTATCAACATTGGCCCTTATCGATGTATCATTCGGCCTGCTCTTGACTGGGGAGGTGGGGATTGGTGTGGTGCTTTTGAGCAGCATCCCCATTATGATCTTGTAGAGAAATGGAGTGTCTTTGGAAGTAAGTGTTTCCTCATGCTCTGCCTGTGCATTCTCAGAGAAGAAATGCCGATCTACAGTTGCAGCACTATGTAATGTTCCCAAAGCATACATCCCTGGGTGAGGTTTTTGATAAGACATAATTGATATGGCCTGTTAATAGAGTACAAAGATGTGGAGATTAGGTCACAATCTTATATTGGCTGGTAGCTAGCAGGGAAACCATTGCACCTCCTGGGCGATGAATCCCTCCCAGCACCTTTGACTATCAGCGCTTGCAGAGAACTTCTTGCCAATCAGCCTGACAAGGCCCATTGTAGAATCCCAGCCTCTAGCGGTTGTCCAAAACCGCTGACAATAGGCCAAATCTGGATGAGTGGAGGTCAAAAAAGTATATAAGAATTCCTTGGGGGTCATTCGAAGGTCCTGAAGAGCAAGGCATATGTGGAGAGTCTTGGCCTCATCGGATGCACCTTGCATTGATGGCTCTGCTTAAGATGGACAGCGAGTGGAGCTGGTGAAGTGATGGAGGAGTTTTGATGAACCTAAAAGCACGGTTATCACTTCTGTGATGGCTATGTACCTTTGTTGCAAAGCAAATAACTACTTCACTTGAGGGTTATTTACGGGACTAATGTTCTAAGTACAGGTGTTATTAGCGATCTTGCCTGTACTAAATCCAACAACACATTCCTGGAAAAAAATGATTGATACAGAAAGCACTTTTTGGATGTGGGACCCAAACACCAACATTGGTGTCCCATTTCTCCAGAAGTAGTAGGAATTCCAACATAATGAAACATGCCCAGATGTAGAGGAGGTTGATACACGTCGAATGGTCCAAAGGGCATCCCTTTGCGCTGACCGGAACACCGCGCTTTCCTCGAAATAGTCTGTATTACCACTTTTACAGAATTTTCAGCCCAGGGACTCACGCTGTAAAACACGTTTTACACGCAAGTCCCTCCCTACGGTCGGGGCCCTTCGGGCCACTAGGCACAGGGAGGAGGCTTGGGTCAAGTTCGGCTTTGCCGCCGCCAGTGCTACACATGCCGTAGCTCCCCCCGGGGGGGGGGCTTATGTTAAGTTAGCACCGCTTGTTAAGTTAAAGTCTTGCTCTACCTCAAAACAACACGTCATCGGTTTTTTTTTTTGCAATTTCCCGTTGGACGCACCTCGTCGTGGACAATAAATTTTGAAAGTGAGTCCTCCAACGTGTGCATCTCCAATTTGGGTTGTGGTGAACTACGCGCCACGTTTGTGATCATCGTTATTGCGGTTTGCCTCCCTTCTTCCAGCCTTGAATGGTGAATACGCGCCGAAGCTCCAATCCCGACATCATCATTCCGGATTCCTCTTCCCGCGTTACCCCCCCTTGACCTCGCACTTCCGACCCAGCAATCCTTCCGTGTCCCCGGGTTCTGACAGGTCTACTATCTTTCAAGAGTTCTCCAACATCTCGATGGACCCTTTGTCTAACCCCTCGCAGGCACAAGCGTCTTCCTCGATCAAGAACAACGAGCGCGCCGACGACCCAACTCCTGCTGCTGATGAGGAGGCTGGCGAACAGTCGCCGGAGATCAAACTGAGCTCCGATGATTTTAGCAACATCCAGGGAGATGTACTCAAAAAGATTTTCCAGAAATTTATCGCGGATGCCACCCCGTCCTTTAAGCCCCTCCAAGACCGGTTTCGATGATGTCAGCTGGCCAAGGATCTCTCCCCTCACCTGGCCCTCAACGGATCCCATCTTCCTATGTGGACAGCAGCTCTGTCGCAAATTGTTTTGTAGATCACGGGGCAGCGCGATTACTTTGGCCAAGAACTACACCCGTGTTTATCCTCATCCAACAATCCATCGACCCGGAGTTGCGCTCCTCTATCATGGGGATGACCGCTTTTGTGGCGTACCACAGTCTCGCTTTACGCTTTGACAGCCCGTCTTGGTCTCTGATGGTCTCTCGATGGAACTTGGTGGCTAGTCCTCCTGATGGATCGGATTCTGTTGCTGTCTCACATCAGGCAGCCAGGAGGAACTGGACTAATCTGGACAAACGCCTGAATGGAATTACTGTGGACAAGCTCGCGGCCCTTACTTTCTACTCAAGTGTTCCCTGGTACCAGAACCAGATCTCCGACTCCATGGATGCTCGTCTGTCCGTCATCCCGAACCTGCCTATCCCCTCTGTCAACTCTTGAATATCGCTTCCCGTCTTCATCAATCGTCCTCGGAATCTGAAGCTAACGTCAACTCCATCGCCCGCGGGGGTGCAGGCAGTCGCAGGGGTGGTCGCCGTAGGAATGGCCGTGCTAGCAACAACCCCGGCAAGCATTCGTCTGGTCCGCCGGCAGGATCTTCCTCCTCCAACTCCGCCGCTCCCGCTGATACACAGGCCATAACACTGCGGACTTATTTGGCAGGTGACGCTACGGTTGAGTGTCCGGGGAGGTCCGGGGTGCCATCGGCTCAACTTTTGTACCGCCCAGAAATCAATCGGGGTTATGGATTTGCGGAACGATACGGAACGTTCCTGCGCAGGGAGCAGGAGGACGTTATGTCAATGGTTCCGTCTTTGTTGACGTGACATTGACATGGGCTCTGGTGACAGCAATTCGATCCTTCCTGTCGGGAAGGTGTTTGCCCCTATGTCGGCAATCTCCGGAACGGTTTCCATCTATGATCAAATCCCACTTGATTTGAAGGGAGAGCCGGGGAGAGCTTAATGTCGTCCCGCAGGGACGCCAAGAAGAGGGACCGGACTCTAATCCACAAACTTGTGCCGCAGAATTGGAACTTCTGTTTATTTTGAATCATGCCGTGTAGGATCTCGCCGGCTAGTACCCGCCGCAGATAGCCGGGGCTTTCCGCGATCCCCGGGGCTTTCCGCGATCTATCTTTGACAAGAAGATGTTGCTTGTCTCCACATCTGGACAGCTTCGCTAGAATTACTGCGCGATATTTTAACTGGCCCATGCGACATGTGCCATCTGCGCGCAGGCTTGGTGTCTGAGATGACTGAAGAGGATATGTAATAATATTCACAATAATCATGACCAGTGATGTATCACCCAGTACTCATGCATGTATTTTGTAGTCCTGCTGGCCGGCGCGTGTCATGATGTGAAACTAACTCGGTTAAGGTCACAACAGTGTCAAGCTCGATGGTATCGCATAAGAGACAGCAAGCTGATACAAAGAACCCTTGACAGGTTATCCACCCAGTCACACAAGTAGGGAGAAGGGCTTTCACTCAACGCATCCAACGCTCAACCCAACGAACTCATCTCTCATCCAGCGTGCTATTTACTATATATATAACATATATACTCCTGAGATCGATTCGATTTGTGCTCCTGGCGCATCCATTGTGCTCAGCCGTAAGTTTGGTACTGATCTTGTAAAAAGACACAGTTTCAGCTCTCGATAGCATTTCATTTTTCTCTCCCACAACTGTCAAGCTTACGTCTCTCATTTTTCTCTGCTTCATTTTTCCCTCGTAGTCGCACTGCAAAATGAAGATCATCGCGGCAGCATTCATTGCACTCTTGACCAGTTTTCCTTTTTTGCAAGCCGCGACGGAAATCAAAATTGAAGAGCAAAACTTCCTTTTCACGCCAGAAGACTGGATCCGTGTGAAATCTTTTTCTCATGAGAAGAATGATGTGAAATGCTCCGTGATTCATCCGGAAGTGCCCGGCTGCAAGTTGTATTTAGAGTACAACGCTGAATATAAACAACAACTGGTTGTCATGATGATCGGACAAGAAGGAAGAAGTGTGAAATACATGGTCCACGATGACGAAACGGAACACTGGACCGGAGAAATCTCAATTAAATGGGCAGAAGTACACGCCTTCGCAACAAACAAACCTACTCTCTATTTCTCAAGATTATAAATCTTGAGTAAGACAACACTAGTGACCCCGAAGGAAAAATGAGCTGGTATGCGTATGCAAATAGATGATTGAGGTATTTCTGAACAGCGCTGCACAATCAACAGCTGGCATACTTCTTCATTGAAATTGTTTTACATATAGGGAATACTGGGAAAGTATTTGGTCCAAGTTAGTGCCAGTGTGTATTTCCAACTAGCCTCTTCAATTGAGTTGATGACAGATTTTGTTGGAAAATAACTATTTGCCCTTCCCTTTTTTCCTCACCCTATCCTGTTTCCAATCCATCTCTGCCTGTTTCTTACCCAAAACTGATCCATTCCTGTATTTGGTCTGTTCAACTTCTATCGTGATAGATGTGGAATAAAAAGCATTCTGTACTGTCCAACAGTCCCCATGTGTGACACCTTCACTTCCCAAAACAATTGGTCAGACAGGCAGGCAAGGTGAAATCTTACAGCCAATAGTGTAATTTCTATCCAATTGCATCTTGGGATGTGAATTCAAGCCATTTACCTTGCTGGTTGAATCCTTGTACATATTTGTCTAACTCCTTGTTCCATATGTCTATCCAAAAAGAGGTCAGCCTGGCTGGTATCAAGCCTAACAAAGCCTCTTGAGTGAGAGCCCAGGTGGAAACCCCCGCAGGTTCTCTGTGTTATAGAGAGGCTTAAATGGAAAACACAATTTCCAGCATGAGTCATCCTAGAGGCATTGATGCCTTTATCATGTTTTTTGTTTTTAATTTTAATTTTTTTCAAAACAACTCAACAAATTCTTTCTCCGCTTTGTACTAGCACCAATGTGATGGTTTTGAATATTCCTAGCCACTTGTCATGTCATTCTCCCAGAGAAATATTACTGGCTGTGCCTGTCAAGGTATTCATCCTCAGCAGTGTACCCCAAAAAACAGATTCTTACCAATTCCCCTTGTTTTCTTTATTATTTTTGGTGCTCTGTCAATCATCCAGATCTCTCTATGTGCCAACATACATGTGTATGATGGATTGATTCTGTTAAGAGGTTGGAGGTGACACTATCATTCAGCTATTGTGGAATGAGACATGATTCTTAGCCTTCCAACTCATCCAACAAAATGACTTTCAGAATATGTAATTTCTTTTCAATCAGCCAAGAGAGCTTTTTGAAGCTCAGGTGCGCATGTCTTGAAGAATATTAGTGGCTTCACACCTCAATAAAAAAAAACAGATACACTTTAGTTCCATTGGAGATGCTCTTGACAACAGGAAGGACTTTGAGAGAGAATGTTGGCACCTCAAGGTGTACAGAGTTTTGAATTATTTTAATATTTCTTCCAAGACACTCGGGAGGAATAATCAAAACACTGATCCTTTGGAGGATGATACAAAGGAGGAATTGAAAATTTTGGGAAAACTGAATAGAAGGAAATGCGACTCACCTACGCCGGTTATTCCTCATTCCCTGGGCATCCTGCTTTCCCCTTGGGGAGGCTGTAAAATTTTCCTATCAAGAAATTCACCACCAAAATGGAGATTTTGCGCCAAAGGACTCACCTATGGCAGGCATTATTCCAATCAATTCTGTCCCTGGAAGGAGGTTTTGGGTTGAGTTTGGGCTGGTATAAACTTTCATTTGAATGACCTGTCATGTTAATTAATTTTGTTATTTCTTACCTGTCAAAAATGCTATAATGTGATAGAATTGCTCAGATATATATTATAGGGAAAAGAATGAACAGACTAGGATTTAAACTGAGACCTCCAAATCAGATAATTCACTTTAATTGGAATGTTTCACTCCTTGAATTAGGCTCAGCTTTGAATCTGAGCAGCTTTATAACAAAAAGAATGCAACATTCAACCAAACACCTATCTTCAACATGCAACATTTAACAAATTAAAGCTTGAAATTTCTTCAAACAAAATTTACTCAAGCATCCAAAATTTGAATTTAACAAAGCAAGTCTCTTCAAGGATTGAACAATAAGCCTTCCTTGGAAATCCCTTGACCTTATTGGGTTTGTCTTCTTTTTGGGGGGTTTCATACTTTTTCATATTTTTTTCCTTTCCAGGGGAAATTTGACTAGGCTTCTTGGAATATAAAAGCTGATTTACTGTTTTGTAATTTATTGAACCATTTTCAAACTTCTTGAATTTAATAATTCAGGCTGCGTTTGTTAGCACCATATGACACGAGTAATAATTATGCAAAGGTTATGCATTTTGCAATTTACTAAAATAATAATAAAACTATCAATTATTATCTTATAGCGTTTCTTTTCATGTCTTTAACATCATCTTTCTCCCTCAAATAAATCTCCTCAGATGGACTTCAAAGAAGAATTTGATTACAAATTGAAGACAACCACAGTCATAATACTACTGGCCATACTTGTAAATGAAGTACTGAAGCCCATGAATCACATACAATGACTTGGAACTCACTGGGGCCAGCTACACACATGTGATCCTTCATTTTAATCCCTGCCAATGTATGGAAATTCTGAGGATTCCTGCTTCAACTCTCCATTTCATTTGAAACAAATTGCTTGAAGTGGAGGTGGAACCCGTGTCGAAGCTGCTCTCCATGCAGAAGCAATTAGCTATCTTTCTCTACATTACAGGACACAACAACTCCAACAGACAAGCGCAAGACAGATTTCAGCATTCAGGCCAAACCATCTCAAAGTAAGTACAAGGTATTTCCTTCTTTTCCTTCAATTTTTTTTTTTTTTTTTGATTTTTGGTAATGTGTAGGGCTTTCTGACATGTACTCAAACTTTTAGTGCAGCTTTCATCAGATTATATCACTACCCTTCCCACCAACTGTGTGCACAGTTACATCTCTTTCAACCCCAAATTTAATGGTTTTTTCAGTAAATTTTTGGGTGCTTTGGATGGAGTTCACATCCCGGTTTCAGTCACAAAAATGACAGAATACCTCAATCAAAAGGGCTTCCTTTTGTAAAATGTGCTGGCAGTGTGTGATTTCAACATGAGGATTTCTTACCTTTGATTGGGATGGGAAGGCAGAGCACATGATGGGAGGTTTCTTGATGATTCAAGATCAACAGATTTCCAGATCCTGGCCATCCATTATTACCTTGCAGACACCAGCTATGGACTTGATTGGGGTGTTCTGGTCCCTTATTGAGGGACTCAATATCACCTGTGTGAGCAAGATGCTGCTGGTCTAATGTTGAGTTTTTGATGCTCTCCTGCATGGTATTCAACTGGCACGCATGCACACTTGAGCTCAAAACATAATCTAGAAAAATTAACCTTCCACCTCACACAATCAGTTAGGGTTTAGCTCAAGGTTCTTTTATTGAATCATCCCGTTTCATTCTCTTCCTTTAAACTCATCAAGAACTTCTCAAGCTTGACTACCCTATAGCTCGACTCTCTAGCTCAATTAGGTTCACCTCAAGATCACTTGGATTCTGTAACTACCTCCCAATCTCTTCTCAGCAACCTATCCACTTCTAACATCTTCTTTTTCCCCATCCTCCATGTTTTTTTCATCAGCCTGAACTCCACTATCCTAGTCACCCTCATCCCTTATGTCCTCAGAACTGTCATCAATTTTACCACACTGTTTGTTTTCTTTTCCTCTTTCTTTCCTGTGTTGCTTGTTGGCTAAAGTTCTGTGTTCCTTGGTTCCTTCCTTTCTTTTTTAGTACGCTTCTTAACAGCCTTTCTGCCTCAACTCCTTGAATAGTCCTCCATTTTATCTATATTGTTTATCTCATCTAGTGGAATTCCTGTTTTCTTTTCTTTCCTGATTCTTCATTGTGTTGATTTTTTATCTTCCATTTCAGCCTGGTTGTAGATTTCTAGCAATCAATTCACTGTTTTTCTATGTAAGGTGGGCTTTTTTTTTATTTTTTATTTTTTTATTTATTAT